>JAJMHH010000053.1:56635-75389 GCA_030582955.1 Osmozyma tolerans
AAAAAAAAAAAAAAAAAAAAAAAAAAAAAAAAAAAAAAAAAAAAAAAAAAAAAAAAAGGAGAATACTAAAATTAAGAAACAGAAGACGAGAAGATTAAAAAAAAGTTAAATTTTGGTGAATATCGGTGTATTGCTGGATCAAGCCTTCCACGGCAATCAGCCACAAGGCGCGCGGCAGCGTCGGCCAATGCCACAAATGAAACACCGTTTTCGCAACCACTGCCGTTGTAGATCCGAAAGGCCCCACGATTATGATGAATGATTTCACAAAATATACAAAAACAAAAATTATAAAACTTTTTGTATTACTATGAAGAGAAAGAAAGATAAATGGCTCAAGATTAATTTGATTTTCTTACTTCGCTGTCCTTACCATGCCTCCCCCACTTCCAGGTTGTCCGCCGATAATTGCTGGCGTGCGCAACACAAAAGGCCCGGAGAGTCCCCAAGACATGGATCTCACCATTTCCCAACCCAACTCTGTCCACCTTCACTCCCTCCATTAGCGCTTCTTCCCCCACAAATGTCCTCTCTCTATATCGGCGTGTACAAGGCCATCTACGAGTACACGGCGCAAGCTGATGAGGAGCTCACAATCTATCCCGGGGATTTGCTCTACTTGCTAGAGAAATCCGACATTGACGACTGGTGGAAAGCTAAAAAGCGCGTGGTTCCCCAGGGCGACGAGGAGGTTGAAGAACCTGAAGGTCTCGTTCCTTCTAATTACATTGAAGTGGCCCCGGTTGTTCAAAAATGCCGTGGTCTATATGACTACGACAAACAGACCGAGGAGGAGCTCACCTTCAAAGAGGGTGACTACTTTGATATCTACGACTTGAGCGATCCCGATTGGCTTCTTGTCGGTGACCTGTCCCATACCTGCTTTGGCTTTATTCCCTTCAATTACATCGAATACACCGACGATTCCCAATCACTGGCCCCTGCCAATGCTCCTACTCAGAATTACCTGTCCTCTCCATACACTCCCACTACCCCAACAACGCCCCAGGCTCCTGTACCTGTGGCTCAGCCTGCCCCCAAATCTGTGCCCATCTCACAGTTTGCTCCTCCTCCTGTCCACAAAGATCGTCTTCCAGATCTCCCACCGGAGGCTTCCCGCGAGCCCGAGGAGACCTACCCTGTGGAGGAAGATGAAGTGCCTCCTCCTATGCCCTCCAGACCCCCCTCACGGCCTTCCGCTGCCGACACAGCTTCTCCTCAACCAACAATGCCTACGCCTTCCCGTCGTGATCTGAGCCCCGCTGATGACGCCGCCAGTGCTCGCTCTGTGGCCGCTGCAACGTCTCAAGAACACAACTTCGACGGCGAGTTCTTCAGATGGTACATTGACGAGGTCGACGGCAGGAAAAAGAGGGCTGTTGTCTTGTCCATAGGAAATGGCTTGATTATCCTCAAGCCTAACTCCAGCAACCCTAAGAAGTTGAAGTTGCGCTCAGCCCTGACCCTCGATAACAATTGGCGCATCAGAGACTTGATCAACTATTCCAACGAAAAGAAGCATGTTTTCTTGGCCATGAAGAACCCCGATGCGGAGATAGAGTTGCATGCGGGGTCGAAAGACGTGGCCGAAGCCATCACCACCATCTTGGGCGACTTGAAGGGCGCTGAGGACCAAAAGGGCTTGCGTGAGGTTGCTAGAGCTGCTCTGACTAAGACAAGTTCCTCCAATAGAAAGGTTGGTCGACTCATGTACGACTTTGAGTCCCAAGGTAATGATGAATTGGGTGTTCGTGAGAACGACGAAGTCTACATCATTGATGATACCAAGTCCAAGGAGTGGTGGATGTGCGAGCGTATCGCTGACGGCAGACGTGGCGTGGTCCCTTCAAGCTACATTGAGATCGTGGGTACCACCAACTTGGACAAACTCACCGATGGCGTTTCCAGGCGCAAGTCCCAGAGGGGCTCCAGTAAGGGCCGTGTTGTGGATGGTGACCTGAAAAGAAGACACCGTTATCAATCGAGAGACGATAGAGACCGCATCAGAGAGAGCGATCGGATCCGCAGAGACAAGACTAAATCTGGCCGTGATGACAAAGACATGCCCAATTATCACCGTGTCCGTACATGGATAGACAGCACTGGGTCGTTTAAAGTTGAAGCTGAATTCTTGGGCTTCATGGAAGGCAAGGTTCACTTGCACAAAACCAACGGTGTCAAGATCGCCGTCGCTGCCAATAAGTTATCCATTGAGGACTTGGAGTACGTCGAAAAGGTGGCCGATATCTCCTTGCAAGATATCAAAGACCAGATTGCAAGAAGCATGAGCAAACGTGCCAGATCCTCCAGTGTTGGCGCCAGAGATCCATCTCCACGCAAATCTGCTTCCGCTGTTGCTGCAATTAATGATGTTCCTCCGCCACAACCTTCCAGACCAAAGGCTACGACTGCCACCTCACAAGGCGAGTCTGAGTATGACTGGTTTGACTTCTTCCTCTCATGTGGTGTTGACATTGGTAACTGTCAAAGATACACTATCAATTTCACACGTGAGCAAATGGATGAGAACACTCTTGAGGATATCACACCTTCTTTGTTGCGGTCGCTTGGTTTGAGAGAAGGTGACATTTTGAGGGTGATGAAGTTCTTGGATAATAAGTTTGGAAGGCAAAGAACTGCTCCTCAGGAAACACCATCTGGCTCTGGTGGCCTCTTCACCGAACCAACAGGAGCCCTCAAGAACAACAGCTCGTCGGAGGTGGCCAAGGTTAACGCAAGTGCTCTTCCTGCGCCATCTCCACAAAAAGAAGCGCCAGATCTTCTCTCGGATGATAATAAAAAGTTTGAAGATGACGCTTGGGCTGTCAAGCCTGCGGCCAGATCGAATGAGGACCTTTCGAAGGTTCATCCTCAGTATACAGGCTCTTTGCAAGATCTCGTGAACATCAAGCCTTTGGAGGCAAACAAGACCAGTTCGGCACCTGCTCCTGCTTCTGCGCAGGCTCAGGCCCCTCCTCCTGCTCCAGAGGCTCCAAGACAGGCAACTACCACAACACCCTCTGCCGCTCCTTTACAACCTGTGAAGACAGGACCTTCCCAACAGCCAAGAGTCCAGAGCTTGGGTGCTCTTGGGTCGGAAGCGCCGCTTGTTCTTGTAAGAACAGGCGGACCTATGCCATCTATGCCAACTGGCGGTCAGCTTCCTCCGCAACCAACAGGATTTGTGCCTATCACAGCACAACCGACCGGGTTCATGCCTATTCAGCAGACAGGCGGGCTTGTACCACAACAGACATTCAACTCGATGCCGCTTCAAATGGGCCAGAACACCTTCAATCCTCAGCAGACCGGTGGAATGCCACAGACGACGTTCGGGCAGATTACCCAACAGCCTACCAGCTCATTTGTGCCTTTGCAACCTGGTGCTGTTACCATGCCTCAGACCTCATTCAACCAGCAGCCAACGGGCAACCAAAGCTCGTTCGGAGGATCTGGTCTCTTTGGACAGCAAACAGGACCTCAAACTACGTTTAATCTGCAAGCAACTGGTCCACAAACCTCGTTCAACCAGCAGAACACCGGGGCAGCCAACCCAATGCTCAACCAACAAACGCAGTCTATGTTTGGCCAGCAGACCGGTCCTATGGGAGGACAAGCCACGGGTGGGTTGAACACGTTTGTTCCTCAGTCTTCGTTCGGAAGGCAAATCACAGGTGGATTTATGCCGCAAACATCTTTTGGAAACCAGCCTACTGGTGGTGGATTCCCCCAAACGTCCTTCGGAAACCAGCCAACGGGAGGACAGTTCCCACAGACTTCATTTGGCGGACAGGCCACTGGCGGACAGTTCCCCCAACAGTCGTTTGGCAACCAGCCGACAGGAGGATTTCCGCAGACTTCGTTTGGCCAGCAGGCCACAGGTGGCGGGTTCCCTCAAACTACTTTTGGACAGCAGGTCCCCCAAACATCCTTTGGCAGCCAGCCATTCAGTGCATTCAATGGAGGACAATCCACTGGTTTTGGAGGACCTTCGTTTGGCCAACAGCCACAAAACTTTAATACTGGTATGGGCCAAATGACTAGCATGTTCCAAAACACCTCCATCGGCGGCCCGCAACAACAGGCACCACAAACGTCTTTTGGTGGTTTTGGTGATCAACCTCTACAGTCTCAGCCAACAGGGCTTGGTTTTGGAAACTCTCCTATGCAAGCGCAACCCACCGGAAAGAGGGCTAATTTGCAGGCTGCTACTGCCGATAATCCATTTGGGTTCTAACCTCGCGAACGTACATCCCATCTACAACCGATTAAAGTAATGTGCTAATTGTTTTATAAAGTAAATTGCATTCGACTTTAAGCTATTATATGTAGAATCTATTGTCCCTTTTCATGTAGGTCCTTAAATAGATTACATATTTATAGTATTTTTTTCATGCGCATCGTGTATGCTGCCCAAGCCTTTTCACGCAAGTTTCAGGTTAGTGAGGGGCAGAACTGGCTGCAAATAATTTGTGGGGAAGATATATAGGAGAAGAAATTCCCGTTTGAAACCTCCACTACGCTTCAAATTTTACTTAAACTTTTTTCCTCTTTGACGCAGTCAGCTCTAGATGGATACCACTGCATTCTCCAACCTCACTGAATATCTCTATCAGAATGGAGAAAGCTTAACTAGTGAGCCTACTAGGGGGAACCCTGTTTTCATTAAACACGACTTCTGTCGTTTTGTGGGGACGAAAAGTGCAGAGTTGCAGATGTCGACATTCATGGAAATGCTTTTCAAATTCAATGGGCTCTCTAATTGCGCTCTCATGTTCGAGCAAAATTATCATGTCAAGGGTGCCCCTTATAGATTGACCCATGTCAACCGGACAAAAGTGGGTCTTGTCCGGAAACACCTTGGGAATGAAGAAAAGATAACTATGAGTCCTGTTACACAGAAGAAAGAGCAAAGCACTTCTTTCGAAGATGATCTTATACGAGTACTTGATCTAAAGCGTCCTGAAAAGAAAGCAAGAGCTATTCAAAATAAACTGCTCATCATCGATGGCAATTACGATGCATTGTTCAGGATCTTGGAAAGACCAAGTGCATTCACTCAATTGGGCATACAAAGAGCAAAAGAATACACTGTGAAAAAGCCATTCTATCAGGCCTGCAACGATGGCCAGCACAACAAGGTCCTTGCGGAGCTCTGTCTCAGTTTTAAATCCAACTCACAAGGCATACAAGATCTTCCGTCCAACGCCAGAATCCACAAAACTATAACGTCGCCGAGGGCCGGTGTATCTGATAACATTATCAATTGCGTGAAATCTAAAGTTCACTACTTGCCCTTGGTAACCAATATCACCGACGTCAACTTGGGCAACTGTTCCTATTTGGATACCTGCCATAAGCTTCGAAACTGCAGATATCTTCATTTCTATACATTGAATCCACCTGAGCCATTCGAATCAGGCCTTCCCGCCAAAAACGACTTTGCAATGAACTTCACTATAGGCGAACCACCTAAAGCTGATTGTGAATTACCAGCACAATGGATCAATTGCGACGTCAGGCATCTTCCCTTTAGCATTCTCGGCAAATTTGCTGCTATCATTTCTGACCCTGCCTGGGACATCCACATGTCTCTTCCGTATGGTACTTGCAAAGATGCTGAACTTTTATCAATGTCTCTTGCAGAGCTCCAAGACGAAGGCATTTTGTTTTTATGGGTTACGGGAAGATCTATAGAAGTCGGCCGTAAGGCTTTGACGCAATGGGGATACACTATCAGCGACGAAATGATTTGGGTGAAACTCAACCAGTTGCGCAGGACCATTGTCACTGGTCGAACCGGACATTGGCTCAACCATTCTAAAGAAAACTTGATCGTTGGCGTCAAAGGAAATCCGATTTGGCTAAACAAAAAAATCGACCTCGACTACATGGTCAGTGGAACCCGAGAAACATCACGAAAGCCTGATGAACTTTATGAGGTTGTTGAGAGACTAGTGGGCAGAAGTGCCAGGAAGCTTGAGCTTTTCGGCCGGGACCATAACATCCGTCCTGGGTGGTTCAGTATGTTTCTTTTTTTCTACTTGAGCACAAGTGCATCAAATCATTATTTCATTTCGTCATACTAACTTGCAGCAATCGGTAACCAATTACCTGGAACAAACATATATGAAAAGGAAGTTCTGGACAAATACAAGAAGCATCTCGACAAGAAGAGGCCCTAGAAACTTGAAGCCCTAGGAATCCTCAATCTGCCTTTTTGGCTGTGGCTGTTTTAGCCTTCTCGGCTGCATTCATCTCCATCACGAGCTTTCCCGCAGTGTTGTCCATCTTTTTCTTCGTGTCCAACTTATATCCAAGTGCAAAAGCGACTTCAAACACGACAAAAAAGGGTGCAAGCACCAATGCCTGAAGAAGGTTGTCGAAAAGAGCAGGTGCTCGCTTTTCGTAAACAGCATGGCCATAGAATTGAGCCAACCAGCACACAACGTGTACACCAAGCGCACCAGCGTAAAACTGCTTACCTGTGATGAGCGACTCAGGACCAATGCTTAGGTAATATGTTCTCACGGTATGAGCAAAGGCAACCAAGAAGGCAAAGCTGGGAAGACCCAATTGCCAGTCAAGAATGGAGTAGTAAATCCCATAAGACCATGCTACCAAAGTCCCCGGAGCTACCAACGGTGCCTGTTTAATGACTGTATTGGTGTTCATGAGAGTGATGGCAGATAGTAAGATAAGGGGAATGCAGCCCAAATGAATGGCGACATTCTTATGGTTAAAATGATATTTGCGATAAAACACGAGCTGAGAATCTAAATCAAGAGCCCCTGGCATTTTTATTGTCTAGAAATTTTGTGGAGGGGAAAGCAAGCTTTATATATCTCCGGATTTAATGAGGACTCGGCGGGGAGGGACAATAAAACCGTCCTGTATATTACTCTATACTGACACACGCCTCTTCAAATCAAAGCGGATATATTACCAAATCCTCAATTACAAGACATGGTCTCTATCAGCTCTCTATTTGAATGAGTTGCAGACATAGTTTTTAATAGTGCTCTCAATACGTAAATCTTATCTCTGATTCCATATCAGTCATTTTCTAAAGTCAACTATTCTTTTTATTTGAAACCTATTTTTGTGAAGAGCTTAGACTCTTAATCCCAATTGAGGCTTCTTCACTGCTCTAACCCTCTTTGTGGCTGCCTTGGCTGCAGCTCTATCAAACTCAGCAGCCGTGTGTGGCTCTCTTCCCAAGTTGTCGAGATCTTTCACCTTGTAAATTCTGACAATCCAATTTTGAGTTGTGAAAGCTTCTTCAACTGCATCCAACTTGATTGGGTCCAAAGGAATATTTTGTCCACGAACTCTGTCAGGAGCTTCTCTTCCTCCGTAGAGCTCTGGGAATCTGTAGTAGCACATCTTGTATAGAAGAGAGTTTTTCATTGTCAGTGACGCCTCCAGATCCATTCTGTATTCGCCCTTGGCACTGAAGTAGTCTCTTTCGTGGATTTCATCGGGCCAAATACCTTCTGAAATACGCACCATCCACAAGAATTTGTTAATATCGTCACCCGAGAATCCGAGAACACCTCCGAAAATCACAAGCACGTAGTCAACATCGTGCTTCTTCAAGATATCGTAGGAGACTTCCTCCCTGGACGCCATTGCCTTACCGACAGTGGCAATGTGAGTGTTATTCCACGTGTTGTTGTCAACCAAAGTGGTTCTGTCGGCCATTCCTCCAATTTGGTAGCCATAATCCCACCATGCCATCACCTTGCTGTCCTCTGGAGTGTTCATTCTCAACCAGTAGTAAGCTTCTCTGAAATCATCAATGATAGCAGGGGACCCGTCTGGGCCCTTAGAAGCCAAAACGACGGATGGCGACGAGTAGGCGTTAGAGGTGACCCATGTGCAATGCAACACAAAGAAGAAGAGGTAGTAAACAAAGGAGCCCAAGACAACAAACTTGCTGGCCACCAGGAAAAGGGAGAAGTTGCTCTTCTTAATCGCTGGGTTTTGTTTTGTTTTCGTCTCTGTGTTTTTCTCTGTAGCAGGTTCTTCGATTTCATCTGCCTTGAAGAATTCGACAATGTTCATATAAGTGTCAAACAACTTGGACAAGGCAATGGCACCGGCGACACACACCACTGGAGTCAAAGTCAACATCAATCTGACCATGACACCGGCAAAGTAGGAGCCAAGAACAGAGTAAATGATGATGAAAAGGTGCTCATCACGCATTTCCTGGAAGCAGAAGTAGACACCTGCAGGGAAAAGCCAAATCAAGAAGTTGGTGTCAAAGAAGAAAGATGGCCAAGCGGTAGGCTGGTGCTCAGAGACAGACGCAATGATGGGAATATGGATCTTTGCGTAGTTTGTGTCCCACAAGGAGTAGAATCTACCCGTCCAAGGAGCAATCCAGCCAGCTGCAGTCAAACCGAACAAAGCGGCAACGCCCAATACGGTAATCAACAACAAGGACACGGTCAAGAAGACTCTAAATTGGGCAGTTGGGACATTAGAGCGAACATAGGCGCCGAAAGCAACCAATTGCAACAAACCGAACACGCCCAAAGCGGCCATGTGGTCGTTGGAGCGGATAGGCAAGAAACCAACAAAAGGAATCTGCATAGAAGCCAAGGTACCCAAAGAGTACCAGGTGGTGTAAGCAGTGTAAAGACGAGGGTTGTAACGGCCCATCAAGATCAACACAAACACATGCAAGGGAATCAAGTTTGTGATGAAGACATAGCCACCCCAAGCAGACACCATGTAGAAGTAGGACAAGGCAGTCAAGGTACCGTAGAAGATTGAGCCCAATTTCATGGACTTGATCCAGAGGTAAAAGGTAGCCATGAGCAAGGTAATTGCGATAGCCTCGTTATCGTAGGAGCCAGCCACAGAACGAGAGATGTAACCAGGGGCAATTCCCATGAAAATGGCAGCCAAGAGACCTGCGCTAGAGTCCTTCATCTCCTTCGTAAATAAGTAGGTGAAGTAGGCAGTGACGCCAGAGAAGGCTGGGGCAAGCAAGACACAGATGTTTCTGATGTCGACTGGCAAGGCGAGCCATTCCTTCAATGTGTGCCAAATGACACCAGATGTGACCATGAGACCCGGGTACAAGGTACCGCCGGTGACTCTGCCCAATGGGTACCAGGTTCTGTCATCAAACCAGTTCAAAAAGTCGTAAAAGGTATGGGTGACCAAATATTTGGTAGCTCTGAAGTTGAACCATGGGTCGAACTCGTGGATGATGGATTCAAAACGAATCACGGAGAAAAGACGCGACGTGACGGCAGCTCCGGCGATTGACAAGAAAATGATCACGCGGAGAAGCAACCGAATGGTCTCGATGTTGATCCCGAGAACCTTCAATTGTTTCGTCATGGTTCTGCTGTGGTTGCGCTAGTTCTGTCGAGCGAAGAATTGCCAGGACTTGGGTTGTGTAAAATGAGTGAGGTGTCGAGATTCACTGCCGGGCGCATGTGCAGGACCCTCTAATATGTAACATCAAAAGTGGGTTACTTTCGTGCGTTTGAATCGTGTTTTAGATTCAGCAGTAAAGAAAGAAGCTGGAATCTTACGAGGGGTCTTTATTTTCCATACTTTTTCAACCGACGGTTATCTTGACGTGAAGTATGGGTTGAGGTGGTGTACGGGCCTACATTTTTCCACATTCGCGTGGATGCTTTGCTGTGTGCATTCCATTTTTGCAGTCGGGCACGATCACCACGGGCTAAATTTATGGCTTCAATCTCTTGGAAGAGCCTACAAGGACAATGACCTAAAAGCAAAAAAGACTTGCGGATTAATAAATAAATGCAGCTATAGTGGTCAAAAGGAGGACCAGCTCCAGTTGGCGGGAACACTCCCAACAAGTTGTTCTCCGACACGGTCTTCACCGCCACCAAGGTTCGGAGTGCCAGTCTTCGTTTGGTCTGCTCTAAACTTAAGCACCTCCTTTCTATAATCGACGTCCTTGCCCCCGCTTTTTGGAACGCTCGATGGGGCTGGTGTAACCAGCTGTGAATCGCTTCTCGACGTCGTACTGGACTTGCTCATAGACAGCAGCCTAGGCAACTGGTAGGAAACGCCAAACTCATGCTTCATAAACTCATTGTACTCCAGAATACAATTGTCGCAAACACGTGACAACGTACCTCTGCCTCCGGTTGTGAACTGAGCCAAGTGGTTGATGTAGAGGTAATGCAGTGTGTGCTCCTTGCAGAAGATGCCGCCACAACGACGACAATGGTGTCTTCTCTCGAAAAAATTAAATCTCTTTCCACACAGTTGTATGCCACATTTGGCCACTGCTTCGTCTCGAAGCCAGTGCTTTCGTGTTGGTGCGGCCTTGACAATATGCTCGTATTGCCTTTTGCTGAGCGAAATGGGGCCAATGTTGTTTGTAGCCGAAGGTGACAATACCGAGTCATTTGAATACGACAGGTCGACTGATCTTATAGAATTCCCTGACGACATGAGCTCTTGTCTTTGTTCGGGAACAGTAGCTCCCTCAAAGTACAGCTCGGGCCCACTCTCCGCATTAGGCAATCCTTCATTTATAGACCCGAGGTCGGCTTCATGATCGGTTCTCCTGAGCACTGCTGGAACATACATGGGGCTTCTAAAGCCCTTTATCTGCTGGAGCTTTCTTTCCGGTGCTTGGGTCGTCTTTGCGGGCCCGACCTTCAGGATACTCACCTTTCTGTTCCTCACATTCATATCGATAGGTGGGAGCACTGGGTTTGGCTCAGTAGCAGAGCCATGTCTGTCGTGCTGATTGATACCAAGGCTCGTAGCTATCTGACTTTGACCTCCAGCGGAGCTGTGACCAGGCACGTATCTGCCACTTGGGGTTTGCTTAGAGTTATTGAGTAGCTCACTTGAGTTTTGAGGGTCTTGATAGCCCCCACTTCCAGGATCCTTGACTTGTCGAGAGTTCTGGTCGAAATTGATAAGATTTTGCATGCTGAGCATTTGTCGCTGAACTCCCATATGATAGTCTCTTTCCAAAGCTTGCAGACCACCAATGTTGGTCTTGGTAGCCTCTGAGTCAGTGGTAGTGGCGGATTCTCTAGAACCGACGTCCTTCTTGGACTCCTGCTCCTCGGGCAAATGCTTGCTTTGGCGGGTTAGGCTTGCAAAAGAGGAAAGATCAACTTGTGCAGGCTTGTAAGGCTTGGATCTAGACGAGTCATCGCCAAAGTCCTCGTGGGATTTGCGGTGTTCCATCGGTCTCTCTTGTGGAGGCTGGTCCTTGTTCAGGAGGTTGAGCAGCCTGGTAGTAAGTTGACGAGAGTCGTTTGCTGATTCGTCGTCGTCGGAGCGGATGATGGGTGCCAAGGAGAGACTCAACTTCTTCAAGGCATTCAATGTCAATTTCTGCTGCTGTAGGATTGTCTCCTCTGCGTATTCGTCGTTTTCAGTGGAGGTATTAGTCGGGCCATTTCCGGCTTCGCTGCCGTCTTCACTTGGGTTGGACTTTGTGCCCGAGTGATCTGTGCCGGTGGTGTTGTTGGAATTCACTCTCAGGCGGTTGTTGGCAGCGGTGGAGTTATCTTGGGAGTCCTTGTGGTCGAAGGGAAACTGCTGGCCGATCTGGATGTCGTCTCCTGGGCGTAAGTTTGTCACTGAGGATAGAACGGGAGCCTGGATGAACGACTGGAAGTTTTTGTGATTGCCAATGCCGCCCTGGGAGTTTGTGCCGGCGTTGCTGGAGTTTCTATGTAGAGCTGGAGGGTTAGACACGTACTGTTGTTTCAAGGACTTAAGGGATGCAGTTGAGAGAACGGACTGGAAGGAGCGAGTCCGGGGCTTTTTGAGCTCTTTCTTTTTGAATAGGAAGTCAGATGTGCCCTTGTCGTCGCCTCTATTCTGTTCCTCGTTGTTGCCGTCAGAGGCAGGGAACTCTGCAGAATCTCGAGAGTTGCCTCCAGAGTTTGTTCTTGAGTACTGCTCATTTTCGTCGGTCTGTTGGATATGTCGAGCAGAAACAGGTTGTATTTGTAATGGGCCATCGCTGTCGGCGTTATCGTCATCGTCTTGTTTATAGGAGGAGGAAGGCTTCGGAGCTGGAACGGGGTTACTTTGGTTATTTTCATCGGGGGCTTGGTCTTGTGGCATCGGCAGCGGTAGCTCTTCTGATGGAGGCAGAGGAGGTGACTCTGTCTGTGTGGTAGTTGTGGATTCCATGTTATTATTAGGTAATCAGCAGGGGGAGTGAGGCGGAGCGCGAGTTGCAAGCAGGAAGGGAGAATTTAATAAGAAAATGTAGACGCCCACAGAAAGAGAGATTTCAAGTAGCGTGAAGATGCAAAGTTTGGATTCTGTTATTGTGTACTTTGACACACTGTGAGAGAAGTAGAAGATGTCTTTGTGGAAAGAAGGCGTGGGGTTCTTGCGGTCGGAGCCGGTGAATGCGACAGCGAGCAAAACGGGACAGTACACACGACTATCTGCGTCTCGTCAACGCTCACAATTACTAGCTGGCAGGCAGATTCCGCCCACAATAGCGGTCTCTGACGACCCCAACAATAGCCCCATGGGATAGCTTCAAGGCTATGAAGAGTAAATCTATATATACTGTACATTTTTGCTTTTAAAACCTGCTTCTGCTAGGAGTCTCTTGTTTATATGCTTGTTACTTGTTCGTTTACTATTTCAATAACTTATGTATACACGTATACAAGAAAGCGATGACATCGGAACAGGGGAAAGGAGATAAGGTTGTCAAGACGCCTGGCACCACGCGGTGGTCACATGCTATGCAAGTGCGGACCGGGCCTTTTGATCACCTTGTACCCAGTCACATGACCGGAAAGCGTAATTCTTTTGTCCCTCATTGGCTCCCCGGATACACACCTCTCAAGTAAAAAACGAGTCTGGAGTACACCTACTTCTAACTTGTGAACCCTTGCTACTAGCACCACCACACAGCATGCTTTGTCGTCTCGGATTGAAACGTATGTTACAGCATGAATCTTCATACTCGCCCAAACAGAGGCACCCGTTTATCTCGCTCTCTACTAACAACAGCACTCGCAACTCCTTTGAGAGCTTCTTCTATGCTCAGAGCCTCCTCGCTCGGAGCCGTCAGATACACCGGTACCGTCAAAGTCAGCGAGAAGCAGGAGCATGAACTCTTGGTTAATCAAAGAAAGAATCGTCCTATCTCCCCTCATTTGCAGATCTACCAACCCCAGCTCACCTGGGTGTTGTCTGGTCTCCACAGAGTGACTGGTGTTGCCATGGCCGGTGCATTCTACGCTTTGACTTGCACCTACGCTGCCTCTGGCATCCTCGGTTTCCCACTTGAAGCCTCTACCCTCGTTTCTGCATTCGCTGGCTTGCCTTTGTTCGCTAAGATCGGTGCCAAGGCTGCCATGGTGTTCCCATTCGTCTACCACTCTTTGAACGGTGTCAGACACTTGATCTGGGACTCCGGTAAGGAATTGACTCTTAAGGGCGTGTACAGAACCGGTTACGCTGTTTTGGCTGGTACCGCTCTTTTGGGTACCTACTGGACTTTCTTCTAAGCATATAGCAGAGGTAATTTATTGACTCATTGATTTGCACCATAGTCACTGTAGTTTCAAAAGGTAATAGAAGATTTCGCAGATTGGTCTTAAACACAGTAGGCCTTATTATTTATTTTTTGTGAAAAATGCTGACTTTATCTATCTCCACCCATACAAGGGTTTGGTGATATTGTTATCTTTAGTCTAAAGTTGACCGTGCGCAGCGAAAATGCAAATTTCTACCGTGAGAGATGAACTTACAACAAGAAACAAACAAGTCTTTAAAAATAGATAAACACCAAAGAGATTTAGAAAAATACACCATATTATTCACAAATAAACAGTTAAAACCATCAACCAAATCTCAATTCATAGCTCTCTCCGTATCTCAAATGGGTGCAACTGTTCCATTATAGATACCCGGCATAGTGATTTCGCAGTCGGGAGTGGCCAGCTTCCTTACGTACAAAAAAATACGAACACTATAAGTTTTAATTTATTGTGGTCTATTTATGTGTATTGTCGTTTCATCGTAATTGTAAAGATTCCATTCTCCATTTCTCGCTATATTCCTGCTTCGTAGCATAAACATGGCGTGCCATTCGAACAGAAGCCACAAGAAAACTTCTTATTTTTCCTATCATCTGTAGACTTTTGCTCATTCTCCTGGGCCAAGAGATTTAAGATTCCTGGCGCAACTTCCCCCATCTGATCGTCTATTCTTGATCTTTCGTTAATCACCGTGTCTGCCGTGTTGATAATGTCCACCTCAACATCCTGCTGCGGCTCGAAGGAGTTCATTCGAAGAGGCCTTAGTAAACTGGGAGTGAACTTCTCAGGTGCCTCCGCAGACGCACTCAAAGCACGTGGCAGCGTCAACGCCAGCAGCAGCTGTGGCCAAGACCCCATTGTGCGGTCACGTTTCAGACGGTTGGCCCGAAGCTCAAGGTAGTGCTTCACCTGTTGCAGAAGAGGCATATCCAGACTAGGGACAGTAGAGCCTGTGGCCTCAAACACAGAGGTGCTCTCATTACCGTCATTGACGGACGCTGGCGGAGGAATGGGAGAGCCACCGGAGCCAGGTTTCCGTACCGAGTGGATCACGTTCAGCTGCGCCGTCAAACACGCAAGGAACTTGTCCAAGTCGTGGATGTTGTGAATATGGTCAAACAGCTCAGGAACACTAGCAGGCGCTTTCACGGGTTTTGACGCAGTGTCATTGAGCACGTCGAAGGTGATGACGCCGTTCTGGACGAACTTGAGCTGCTTTATCTGGTCGCTGAGAACGTCGATATAGCTTCTGATGAGTTCCTGCTCCTTCAACCGTGCCAAGTATGTCATTTGCAACTCGGTATTGGCTCCACGGCCTACTGACTGCGTAGGCACTGTTGTGGCGGATGGAGACGCCGCCAGGTGCGATGGCTCGGCGAGAGCTGTTGCTGAAGTTGCCGACGTCACAGACGCCGTGGTGTCAACGCTTGAAGCAAGTCTTGTCATGTATACCGACTGCTGTAAAGGAGTGTTCAAGGCATCAGAAACCAGGTCTATGGCCGGGTCAGACGAGGGGACGGAGAGCTTTTTCAGCGTCTTATATTTCTTCTTAGTGGCGGGTTTTTCTGGCGCAGGCGACAGCGTTCCCAGCCCTGACGATGTTGGTTTCCTGCCTGGCCGGGGCCGCGGAGGTAGCACCCACTTCCGCGATGTGTTGATGAGGGCTTCCTCGCTGGATCTTGACGTAGCTGGGGGCTGAGCGGTAGCGGTCTCATACTTGGGGATGAAGGGATGTGACACACGAGGAGCTACGCCTATCGGTTTCGGTTTGATGGCAATAGCTGGTTGGATCTTCGCGTACTTTGTGATGGAGGGATGGCCTAACGTGGATGTTGATGGAGGAGGAGGAGGAGGAGCTTTTGTTTGCCTAGACATATCTAGGCTGGTATTGGGTATTTGTCGGGTTGTTTTATGAATATTGGCGTGTGCTGGATTGGACATGATGGGCGATTTGGGTACGGTATCTGATGGATTGTGTATTGCAACTGAACTTATGTCCGGATCACTAGCCATTTTGAAGGAAGAATGCTAGAATGATGCAATAATTTATTTGACTGATTTAATTTTCTTTTGACAATGGGAAATAATTATTTATTGTATCGAGTTCTTTTTTGTCTGGTTGTTCTGGGTCGGGTTTTGCGGGTAGGAGTTTATCGTTTGAGAATGGCGTGAAACTCATGAAAAATTGACACTATAGTGAGGAACATTCCGGGGCAGCGGAATCGGAATGTATGGGGTAGATGAGCGCTCACGCTGGCGAGTGCGTGTTCTTTGGCAGAACAATAGCTGGTTTTGGGATGCCTCCGAAAAGCTCCGAATTTTCTTCTTCCGATGGAATTAAAAAAAAAATAAAGAATACAATCACCTGCCCCAATGGCTCTGATTGTGTCCTACAATTTTTGCAATAAATTTATTATATTACTTCTTTGCTCTACTACTTTGTGGCACGTTTTTTTCCCTATCCCTAAGGTGCTCGGATTGCTCCTCCGCAGACGGCCCCGGCTAAACGCTCGGGTAAGCATTAGATCACATGACATATCACATGATCATATCACGTGCACATTACACGTCCCACGCATCAAAACAACCGTAGGCGTGAATTCATCTGCGCTGATGGATCTGATAGTCTGCTGTTAAATCATGTCCAAAGAACTGCAGTTTGAGGAGCTCCATGAACAGCTTGCACTTCTTCATAGCAACTTGAGCGAATTTGATAATCTCGTCAAGGACACCGCTCGCCAATATGAGTCCATTCAGAGCCTCGCCTTGATGCACGGGTCCATGTTCATGGCTAGCCACACAGTGTTTGGGAGCCACTACCGAGACACAAAAGAAGCCGAGGCCGAAGACGAAGAGGAGCAGAGCACGTGAAGTCTGGATATTGGTGGTTGAACAGTTCTACATCGAGGAGATGCTACCCGTGTCACTCTCACCATAGAATTTGGCTAAAAGTGAGATAAAGACGTGTGCTGGCAGAGCAGGCTCACCAGCTGTCTATGCTACCGGGAGCTACCCGTGGTCATCATAACGGTTATTATGTACTTGGCTATTTTAAAAATCTATGCTCCCTTTTCCTTGCGCTCCTCAAGAGCCTTTATTAGTTTTTCCCTGTAGGCCTTCTGCTTGACCTTCTTTTCAGCAATGAGAATGTCTCTTTCTTGATCAAGATACTCCATCTTCTGGTACTTGGCCACGCATTCCAACTGCTCCTTATTGATGCCCTCGCACCGCTTCATAGCCTCCATTGGATTCTCCACACTATTGGTGCACGCAATGTACTTTTTGATCAAATCATCGCACCGAGCAAATGCCTTCTTGCGCCACCTCTCGAAGATGACAGCTTCCTCTTTGGGCGTTAAAATCCACACTGGCATGTTCATGTTTGTGGGGAGCTCTGTCCCGTCAAACTCTGCTTTCCCCATTTTTTGGTGTAGGTGCTCACAAGACAACGATAGGAACGTGAAGTGTGGGCGAAAAGTGATGTTCTCGCCTCAGTTGTTTATCACTATATACAGAACTATACATTACTGGGGCCACTTTCTGAGTATGTAATTGGTGATAGAGATTGACAATCAACCTTGATTAAAGATGGACAGGAGCTACTGTACTTTGAAGAAATGACTTTGTCACGTGCTTATCGAAATAAAACCTTCACTGAGTGAAGGGTGGTAGTATTCATAGAGTATTTTGGTGGTCGCAATAGGTTTCTGTTTTTCTGCGATTCATGAGACTTCGTTTTTCAATCACTGTCTTATATTGTGTGCTTTAGATAAACGCTGCGAAGTATAAACAAACCCCACTGCGCACTGAGAACATAAACATTCAGGTTTAGACCTAGGATATATTGATTCTTATAAAATTGCAATTTTGTCCACGTGAGCCACAATGCTAGGAGAGGACCCAGGTGAGCTTGTGAGCTCCACCATCGAAAGTTTCGAAACCGACCCCGATCTCGCCAGCTTGGCTAGAATCAACGATACAATGGCCCAAACGGAGGCCATACGGACTGCAAAGCTCGATGCTCTAACTAAGGAGATCACCGAATTGGAGGCCAAGCTCGCAGAAAGAAAGAAAGAAGTGGAGTCGTTGAACATGCAGAGCGACTCGTTTCTAGAAACCCTCAATACCTTGGGGAACACAAAGGTAGGTCGGGACGAAGGTGTTTTTAAAGCGATGAATAGCAAATCTTCCGAGCTTGACTCACTCAAAGTTTCGTTGGCCAAGCAGCTATCGGACTTGGAGTCCACGATCAATCAGATGCACATGTCCAAGATCAGTCTATCCAAGCAGCGGGACGAGCTTGCAGAGCAGAAGGAGCATGCCTTGGCAAATACAGTTGTGGAAAATCGCAACTCGTCTACGATGAAGATCAGTCTCTACAGATCTCTCGGATTACACATCGAACCCGGCAAAGACTCAGAGAATGACAGGGTCCTTGTGTTCAACAAGGAAACCAACCTGACGTCTGTTCTCGAGCTAGACGAGAAATACTCGGACTACTTTATTTCAAACTACATCTGGGATCGTCTTGGGCGGCCATGAAAAGACCACCATCACCAACACAACAACATAGAGTTACGTGCCATTCTAGTTCTAATTACATTTTCATCGACCAAGCACGGAGGCTGGCATGAGCACCAATATTCAACACCAGTTGAACCATGGAGCTAGAAATATTGTGGGTTCTCTCTGAAAGACTTCTTGGTCCACTTTGGAACCAAATGGACAGACTTTCTGTATCCACGGACTTTCTTGTCAAAAGTGGTGTATTTGTCTCTTGGGGTCATTTCCTGTTCCTTTGGCAAGGCAAACTTCAAGGCATCGATCTTCTTATACCCTGTCATAACGCCGTCCTTTGGCTTTAAAGATTCATACAACACGTCAATGTTGTGGTCGACCATTTGCATCCGTCTTCTCAAGCGCTGTTTCTGAGGAGGAGAGAGCCTTGGAGCTTTCTTCCAGAGGTAACCACCGTAGGCGGTGAGGGACGATTTGAACGCTCCGAACATCTGTTGGTTGAGTGTTTCCTCTGCGCATGTTCTGAGGATAGTGGTCGATGAAAACACGTGCAGGAACACATCAGTACACCAGACATCAATAGTAAAGATATACAAATATAAAACAAGAATGAAAAAAAAAAGATTAGATAGAGTGTTGGCGGATCTACTACTGACCACTAAGGGTAATTAACGAGGGGGATAACTAAGGGG
>JAJMHH010000054.1:0-68343 GCA_030582955.1 Osmozyma tolerans
TTTTTTTTTTTTTTTTTTTTTTTTTTTTTTTTTTTTTTTTTTTTTTTTTTTTTTTTTTTTTTTTTTTTTTTTTTTTTTTTTTTTTTTTTTTTTTTTTTTTTTTTTTTAATCTCTATTTGTTGAGTACCCCCCGCTAATTACTTCGGTACTCTCCGGGCGCATTTTACGTAGGCTTTTTCTTTTTATTTTTCCTCCTCTTTTAATATGCCTGATATTATCTATCTTTACCAGTAAGGGAGGTTTCAGCAATGGTTATAACTTAACAAGGAAAAATTTCTTGGATATTGTTTTTGCTTTTGTTATTGATAATTCTTCATTTTATTCTTGAGATAATATTGAGATAATATTGAGATAATATTGAGATAGTATTGAGATAATATAGATTAACAATCGTATTGTTTTTTTTTTTTTACCTGTATAAGATCGCGTGTCTTAGAGTAATCTTTTCATCTTCTGATAATTTTCATATTCCTCTTATCTGACGCATTCTCGCTACGGCAACCTTCCCCGTAGACGCCCAACCTGCAGCAAAAAAAAATAAAAAAATAAAAAAAAAAATATATATGAAGAATAAACTATTGCTCATATGCGTTCCTCAGTTTCACCTTAAACGGCTGTCCAATTATTCTCAAATTATTATTTGACCTTTGAGTTAGTTTTTACAGCCAATCAACCACTTTTGCGTATACTGCATATGCGCTGCTTCATTCCCTAAAACGCGCATGAAGCGCCGCAGCTCAACGTTGGTGTCAAGCAAATCGGACAAAGAACAACGCATCCTCCAAATAAAAAACATATCATAAAAAAGGATATTAAAAATAAAAAAAAATTAAAAACATAAGCTAAAACACATAAAAAATGAAAAAGGAAAGTAGCAATACCATAAATTATCAAAAGTAATTCTTACACTAATAACACGTAACAAAGCGCCCTAATAATAGGTAATATCGCAAATTAATTAGGAAATAAAAAGAAAACCATAAAATTCCGCACTTAACGAAACAATTTACATTCCTATAAAATCACCAGCAAAATAAACCAACCTCGTCTAGTAATTTATACTGTTTTCTTTTCCTTTTATTTTTTTTTTTAGTATATATATCATCATAATCGTGGCTTTCCTTTTTAAAAGCCATATCTGCTGGCTCTCGCTAACTACCCCGAGGGCAAAAGTTACTCTAATGCGACTGAAATGAAACGCCTATTTCCGAAAGTTGCATTCCTTTAGAGTCACACCACAAAAAAAAAAAAAAGACAAGTATACTCATTAAAAATTCTCCACGGGTTCTTTCTTTTCTTTTTATGATCTATGTTTATACAATTTTCTTCATAATATCTGTACTATGAGGTACTCAATATTCATAAATGGCGTGGTACCCCTCGCTTACAATAGACACTGCCACTGTAAAATCTGTGATTTCCTTTTCCGGATAGACTTTTTCCCGTGCGCGGTAAAAAATTATTTCATTGCCTCCAAGATTCCTTCTCATGCCGCGAATTTCTTAATTATGAACCGAAACGTGTGGCGAATCCTCTCATCAAGTTTCACATACTTTATTATCTACACCTGCTGATATTTTTTTTATCTGCTTACTTAAGCCTCTCGGTGATAACACCTACTCTCCGTTACCTCCGTCGAGCCGAATTATAATCTACAGAACAATAAAAAATAAAAATATGAAAACAAACATGACGTAAAATGTTCCGTAAACATCTAGCCGAGCCAGCTATGGCAGTTTGCCAAGAACGCATAAGCGATGATTAATTACTATATATACTATTACTATATATAATCATATATTATATATTATATATAATCATATAATATATAATCATATAATATATAATCATATAATCTATAATCATATATACACTAAATTCATTGTGTAAGTATAGATTATCTACGTGTTGGTGAAATATTAGTGACGTAAATGCGTGATTGACGACTCAAAAGTTGAGTGAGTGAGAATGCAAGTTTTGAGGCAAACTAGGGTCCCCCCACAAGATTTGCGCCAGGGTACTCAAACTACGAGACAATTATTATTTAAAGGTGATTCTTGGCATTTCTGTCTAATTTTTTTTTTTCTTTTTCTTTTTTTCCCTCATCTAGATACGATCGCAACGATTGTCGATTTAGGAATCAGGGCCGCCTTGAGAATGTAGGTACGAAGGGAATTTATCAAGAAAAGGAGAAATAAAAGAAAAAAAAAAGGATAGAATGCATAAGAGCCACAGTTTTTGTTTTTGGGATTTCTCGGCTAAATCGCGATCGCGAAGAATTTGATTTATTCGGAGGTTTTTCCGGGAAATGATTATTTTTGATGAGATTGACGACAAGAATGCGACATTCTCCCATAAACAACTCAATTGAATGAGTGAGAGAAGAAATAAAAGTGGCTTCTTCCTTGCGTGGATTGGTATCTGCAAGAATTTAAAACAGCAAGAAACAAAAAATAAAAAATAACTTTTTCTCCCCGATGCATTCACGAAATACGCACAAAATAATATTTGGAACCTACAAACTTTACTAACATTCTCATTTGTTTGCTGTACCTCGGTCCCGCCTCGGGTGGTGGCGCAGGAACAGAAATTATTCCTCGCTTAGCGAAGCCCTAAATCCACATACGCGCGAGCGCTGTGCGTCACGTCTGTAAAGTCCGCTGCGGCTAAATGTCGCATTTTGCCGCTTCAGGCACCAGGCCACCTGTGATTTGGTCTGGTAAAAGCACGACCGGGGCTAGCCCTAATTTGGAGTGCGCGGAACAAAAATAAACCCGAGCAATGTGCAGGAGACAATTCTAAGATTTAGGCCGAAAAAAAAAAAAAAAAGAACAAAATTTTCCTTTTTTCTTCTTTATACATATTATAAACTTTCGGATTACCAGCAACGCCGACATTCGCCTCCATTCGGCTGAGCACAAATGGCCGAAAGGAGATTGATAATTATCCCGTTAACAATCCCGTCCGTCGGCATTGCAATGGCGGCCTGGTTCGCTTACGGGGAACATTCACGTGATAGTCACGCTGTAGAATTTGAGCCCTTGCTCATCGAGGTATCACGTGCTTGGCACGTGATTGCTCTATTATATCCTGCTATATCTTGTATAAGAAAGTGCGCAATCACGTGAATAACACGTGATTGCATGTCTCAAGCTTTTTGAGTTATTGTTTTTGCTGAGGGCGCATTCACGTGATGCTAACGTGAACTCTTACACGTGAACGCTTCATCACATGATGTATGCGAACGCGTCGCGCCACTTTAACTCCTCCCGTTAACGCCAGCAAAACAATAACAAACACAGCCGCTTCCTTCGTTCTTTTTGTTATCATGGCCAAACTTCAAATTTCGGCGCCCATCATCCCGCCGCAGAAAACTTCGGCGCTCAAAGCAAATGTTATTGTCATTTCAAAATATGATTTCGTCGCAGAAACTTCCTCGGAGTTATCGGTCAAAAAAGGTGATGTTTTAAAACTCCTTGATAAACTCGATAGCGGATGGGTATTGGTTAAATCAATCGATAAACTCGACAATCCTGGCCTTGTTCCAGCTTTATACGTGGATATTGCCGTCAATGACCCAATAAATCCAATTACTTTAGGCTGGCTCCATGAAACTTCTAGAACAATCGATTCTTCTAGTTTCCATGATGCTGAAGTTAATGTTTTAATTCAGCGGAATCTCCCCGTGACTATCAATAATCAAGCATACCCAATTTCTGCTTATATCGGCAATTTTCTTATGTTTGATAATCGTTATTGGTACAGAGTGGATATCACTTATAGTACGGGAGAAAAAGCATATTTATGCCGGTATTATCAGGATTTTTATCAGCTTCATCTGAAACTTTTGCATGCAGTGAATAATGATAAATCCACCAAATCAATTGATTCTTTGCGTTTACCAAAACTTCCTGAACCAATTCCAAGTCATAAACGTGAATCTGTTGAAGTTAACGCTATGTTAGTTCAAAGATGCAAGGATTTGAATCATTATATGTCTTCTTTGATTGCCAATAAGCATTATCAGGTTTGTCCGGCGTTATTGAGGTGGCTTGCTCTTGATTATGAAGGATTACCAGGATTCAAGGTTTCTCAAGAATTGAATGAAGAAAATGATGAAATCAGTTTCCGTGTTTTGCCGGGTTCGACTAAGATATATTCTAAGCCGAAAACTCCAAAAGTGTCGTCAAAACAACGTCATGATGCCGTTCTTAATAAAAGAACCGAGGAAGATGAACGGAAAAAATTCCCTCTTAATTCTCCTTCATCTTCAAATTCATCGACGCCTCCTCAGAAGTCAAAGAATATCTATAATCATTACCACCAAACCGCAGCAGCAGCACCAGCAGCGCCAGCAGCACCAGCAGCCCCAGAAATTCATCGGGCTAAATCTACCGGTCACGTGGGTCGATATCCCGTGCACAACATTCAACCACCAGTTGCCCCAGCATCAGGGTCTCCATCAGCTGGATCAGGGTCTCCCTCGTCGCCAATGGGATTTTCTAGGTCCAAAACCGTGGCAGGACCAAAATTTGTTGCCAATCACGTGCCACCAGCAAAATCCGGTCCACCATCAGGACCATTAGGACCATCAGGGCCAAAATCAGCTCCGAACACACCGATTCCAACAATGGCATCATTAGAATGTCGTATCAAGACTCAATCGAACGACATTTTGTTGGTGAAATTAAACAAACATGACTTAATCTCACCCCGTGAGTTAAAACGGTTGATTTATCAAAAAAAAGCCTTTAATAATTTTTTCGTCAAGCTTCCTGCAAGTACTCAATTTGAAGAGTTGGATTCGCTGGTCGAATCTGCGTTTTCCAGGGTGAGAGATTCCGATTCGGTCGACATTTTGTTGACGTAGTTTGAAGGAAAACAGGATTGACGGCGGATAGTAGCGAAGAAAAGCGGACTCTGGCGGACTCTAGCGGACTCTTGAGGCTATGCCGATTGTTAATTCCGGTGTTGATGGTGTTTTTATAAACAATGAAACGGACAAAGAAATTTTGCAACAATAGCTGCAAAATTTTTTTTCTTATTTTTTGGCCGGGTACATCGGGGAAAACACCAATTCAAACGCGGGTTGAAACATTATGTCAAGACGGACATCAATTTCCCGATGAATAAGACAAGGAGGAGTTTATTGCAACATTTTGTTTTTGTTTTTTGTTTTTTTGTCTTACGCAGGGTGTGGATGGTTGTATTTGACTAAGCCAATTTTTTAGGAATTCGGCAATATTGAGGGGAGTTTGATTGTTATGTATAATTAATAGGTAATACCATTTTTTTTTTTTTTCTTTTTATTACTGTGTTTATGGCGCGGTCAATATGTAGTTATGAGTTTTATTGTGTGAGTTAAAACAATGTGGCGCGACAAAAAACGGTTTAACTCAAGAGTTTGAGGAAACAACAACCGAAAAGTGAGATGAATTTCCTGGGGGCAGCATGATTAATGCAACGAGGCTGAACGGGGGATTCTTTGCTCAATTGTTTTGATTTATTCTAAGTTTTTTTTTTGTTTGCCAATCAATTCGGGAGGGGGGTTTTTTTTGGAGGATGTCTTGTGCATAGTTTGCTTGTGCAGCTATGAGGTGAAGTTTGCCAGGGTTTTCGCCTAAGGCAAAGTGTGATTTCTTTTTTTTTTTTTTTTTTTTTTTTTTTTTTTTTTTTTTTTTTTTTTTTTTTTTTTTTTTTTTTTTTTTTTTTTTTTTTTTTTTTTTTTTTTTTTTTTCTTATTATTATAAGCCACCGCTTAATAAACACCATACATATGCATATAACAACGAACATAAGATCGGCAACGCAAATGCGTGTGGACGACCGTTTTGAGAAGCGCCTCGCGTGGCATACACGAATTGGGAAATGTATCTAGTTATATGCAGGGAGACAAAATGAAAAACGTATTCACTTTTTTTTGTTGTTTCGAACAGCATAATGGCTTTGCTCGGCTGTGTCAAAAACGGAAAGCCGGTTTTATCGGCGAGAGATGGGTCCGTTTTGTGCGTTGACGACATTTTATTTGAGATTTTAACTCAAATAAAGAAAAAAAAAAAAAAAGGAAAGACTATTATACAATTAATTTTTTAAAAAAATCACCTAACAAAAGCGGGGAGACCCTTTTTTTTAAAAAAAAAAAACAAATATTATTAATTGAAATATTATTTCTTCCATATATTTAAACTTTTTTGTGTCTTTTTCCTACCACCTCGTGCAATCTCCTGCCTTGATTGACAATGTGCAGGAGTTTCATGTATAAATTATGTTTCCTTAGACTGTACACTTGAGTTGTATGAGGAGACTCAAATTAATGAGACGTAAACAACAAATGCACGTCTTGAGGGACGACATGATTTTTTATTTATTTTATATTATTTTGTTTTAATACTTTTTAAATGTCACATTCCCCTTTACAAAGAGAAAAGAACACCAAACATTAATCTTTGATTTTCGAAATTCCTCAAATTTTGATTTTTCAAATTCGTGATTTTTGGTTCTTGATTCTTGATTCTTGATTCCTTCATTCCTTGATTCTTGATTCTTGATTTTTGGTTTTTGATTCTTGATTCTTGATTCTTGATTCTTTAATTTTTTGTGTCTTTAATTCCTTAATTCATAATTCAAATTCTTCGAATTTAAATTATTCACATTCAAAATGTCAAGGTCTTGGTCTTCTAAAAACCTCAAAAAAATTGCCATTTCTTCACCAATCTCCACAATATCTTCACGTCTGCTGGCCTCACTTTCATCAAAACCATCATATGTTGTGATTTTAAGAGTGAAATATGATTTTTTTGCAGAAACACCGTTAGAATTAACAGTGAAACAAAATGATTTTGTTAAATTCATTGAAAGACCAGGAGATGGATGGATATTGGTTAAAAATATTGATAAAACATCCAGTGGATTAATTCCTGCTTCATATGTTGATATTGTCGTTAATGACGTTAATAATCCAATTTCTTTAAATTGGTTAAATGAAATTGAATCTCCTCAAGAAATCCCTTTAGATATTTCTGTTTGCAAAGTTCTTCAGATGAATAAGAAAAGATTTGCTTATAGAGTTGATGTGATAATGTCTTCAGGAATTAAAATCCATTTAGCAAAATATTATCTGGATTTTTATAATCTCCATAATTTAATTTCTGCTCGTTTTGCATCATCAACTCATGGAATCACAATTCCAACTCTTCCGAGGTTATCTCCTCATATTTCAATTCAGACCCAACTTTCTGATCCTCATGCTTCAACTGCTGGTAGAGGTGATACTTGCACAAGACTCAATTTTTATATGAAGCAACTTCTAAAGGTCCCTTTAATAAGAGATTGTCAAGAATTCTTTGATTTCATCAATGATGAATCAACTGCAAACATCAAACAATCCTCTGCTTCACTTCCTTTGTCCGATAATGCTATCGAAGAAAAGTTATTATCTGGCGTGCCATGGTCTTCCTCCACATATTCTCCGTCCTGCACACAATCACAATATTCAAATCCCCCGTCCTGCACACAATCTTCACCTTCGGAGCCGGCTCCTTTGGTTGAATCACCAAGTGAACATACACTTTCCACATTTTCGTCATTACTCGCAGGTTACGATATTGACGATGATGAATTCCCAGATGCAGATGCAACCGATTCAGGAAATTCCACGGATTTTTGTCAATCAACAGATTTCCGTAGTTCCGATGGGGCTCATAATTCTTCCGGAGATGAAACGGTTTTTTCGTCACAAAATAATGCAAAATCGAGAATTTCTGATGAAAATTCCAGAAACTCTGATGGAAAATCCTCCAATTCTGAACCACAAACACCAATTTTGGATTATCAATTTGCTCCTCCTAATACAACAAAAGCAATTGATGATTGGTTCGTTTCTCTGTCACAAAATTCTTCACCTTGTGAAACCATCACAGAAACTTTTTCCAAAAAAAATTCCCCTTTAATTCCACAAGATTGTGTGAAAATTAAAATTATCCTTGGAAATGATGATAATGATGATAAAATTGTTCTTCGGGTTAAAAAATCTGAACTTATATCATCAAAAGTTCTTCGTCAAATGCTTCTGTTTAAGATTTACAAAGATGCAAATCTTATTTCTCATTATCTTCTTCAACCTTTGCATTCTCTGGAAAAACATTTTTCCGATAATGATGTTCTTCAATATGTGAAGGAATCTCTGAAGGCATATTTGCGTCTCCGTTTAAAGTGATGCTCATCATCTTCGTCTTCCCCATCTCCATATTTCCATATCTTCATCTCCATATCTCCATATATTCATCTCCATATCTCCATATATTCATATCTCCATATCTTCATAATCCCCCATTTTTTTTTTTTTTTCTTTTTTTTTGCGCTTTCTTGCTTCTTTGCGTGAAACTATCATCTTTCTTTTCTCATGCAGTAATAATACACATGAAAGCAAAACAAAAAAAAAAAAAAAAAAAACCTCGTAATTGGCGTCTAGAAGCGTCAATGTAACGTCATGATGATTTTCCGCTTTAAAAGGAAGAAAATGTAATATCCGCCTTGCATGATCGATTTTATCAATCAATTCCGTGTTTTTTTCTTTTATGAACGGCGCTAAACATGCTTAAATCCGCTCAAAATAAAATCAAAGATAAACTTTTGGTCAGCCTTTCTTTGCTTGAACGTGAATTTGCTGATTTTCCTGGATTTCCTGATTTCTGAATTTCCTGAATTTCTTTTTCTCTTGCTCTTGCTATCTTCTCTTCTTCCTTTCCTTCTTCCTCCTAGCCAATTTCAACGTCCTTTGTTCTTGTTTCTCTTGCATTGAAGAATAATTGAAAAAGTAACATCCTGTATATAAAGGAAATCCTTCAAAATTGGTTATTATATTGTTCTCCAATTCGAAAAAAACGCGGTTCCAGACCCTTTGTTGATAGTTTCAATAATAATTTTTCTTTCGTTGCATTATTTTGCTGGTTCATTCCTGCATAGAGTCCGTGGTTTTTTTCGATTCATGCAGATTATTATAGAAAAGAAATGCGGGTACTTTTCAATAGTTTTAAAATAATTTGTGGCAATCCCATCGACTTTCTTCATAGGGCGATACTTGCCCTATTAGACTTTCCCACTTTGTTGATATTCCTGTTTTTTCCAAAATAAAGCTCCCAAAAGGAACCTCCCAAGAACTTTCCAATTTAAAAGAATAAGAAAGACACTCCTCTTCAAATTCCTTATCTATTCTTCCCTCATAATGAAACCAGAAACTCTTGTTTTCAAAATTCATGTCTCACCTTCTGGTGATTTATCTGATGTGGATTCTATTGAATCTTCTTCATTATTTGGTTCAACTCCTTCAACTCCAACATCTATGGTCACTAATCATTCAAATGATACTATAGAAAGTCCCACAAAATCATCCAAAGATATGACCAAAGAATCAAAACCGTTAGAACAGGAAAAACAAAAGCTCCAACAGCCAAAACAGGAAAAGCCCCAACAGTCAAAACAAGAAAAATATCAACAATCAAAACATGAATCAGGGATCAAACTTCCAAAAAGAGCATCATCATTTACCACACCACCATTGCCAAGGGTTCAATATGATAAAGATTTAATTAGCAGAAAGAATTCTTTTACCAAAAGCCGGTCTTCACTGGAGAAAGAAACTTTCACCAAAAGCGGGTCTTCACTGGAGAAAGAATCATCAATTAGATTAAGTCGTCTTCAAAATGAACAAAGAAAATCTTATTATCGAAATTCATGTTATCAAATGCTTCCAGCAGATTTAAGACTTCCACCTCCAACAAATCCTCTTAATCGAAAGAAGAGTACCTCATCAAGACAAACGCTGATAAAACATGGAAAAGAAGATAATATCCTAAAACTCAAAATTGCATGTGATTATATCCAAGAAGATAGAGTCGCTGTTAAACTTCGAAAGGATAAATTAAGGAATATTTCTGAATTGAGAGATGTTGTTTTATATAAACTTTGTCCACTAGTTCCATGGCCAAAAGATCAAATCAAAGTTTCTATAATATTTCCTCATTCATCTCTTAATCCAGTGGCATTACCTTTTAATAATGAAATTCATGATTCTTCAATTGATGATCTTATTATGGCATATATTGATTTCAAATCAAAGGTTTTTGTTAAAGCGACTCTTGAGAAAAATGGAGGAATTTAGGAAATGGATTTATGGGATATAGGAATAAGGAAAACTATTAAAGGAAAGTAGAAGAAAAAAAGTAGAAAAGAAAAAGAAAAGGAGAAAAAGGTAATCTTATATATTTTTAATATTGAGGCTGCAAAAAGGGGTTGCCCCTCCCCCTGAACCCCTCACTAAAATATATAAATGTAAGATTTCCTCATTTTTTATTCATACTTTTTTTTTTTTCTTTTCTCATTTTTGTATCATCAAATTTGCAGCCTGCCGCGAAAATTACCTAATGATTTTTAACCCCGTGCCTTTGATTTTCTTGCACATAAGCAAAATTTGAGACAACTGCAAATAAACATTTTTTTCTAATTTGATAAAAAAAAAGGATCATTTATTCTTCCCCAAATGTCATAATCCAAAAGTATAAACACAAATATTTAATAATTTCTTTCATTTCCTGGTTTTCCCTCGTTATTTGTCCATCTTAATTTATCCAATATAATTAGTTGTCTTTATTTATCCAATTTAATTAGTTGTCCTTATTTATCCTATTTTATTATATCATGGCCGACATCTTCGATATGGACGATTATGAGTCCGAATTATCTAAGGGTATCCGCAAACTTAATTATAAATTAGTGGATGATCAAATTTCTCCTATACAAGCTCCTCCTTCTCCTCCAACTGTTGTGGTGGCCGATGAAGATTCTTCTGATACTGTTGGTGAACTTCCTCCAATGGGAATTCCTATAAAAGTAAGACGGAGAAGCTCTGTTTCAAAATATTCATCATCTTATGAAGTTGGAATCCCTGATTCTTACGTTTCTTCATCGGTGAAAACTCGTTCTTCTGACCTTCATTATCGTCCTAAACTAGCAGATTTCGAGCCAATCAAAGTCCTCGGTCAAGGCTCATATGGGAAAGTTTTGCTAGTCAAAGAAAAATCCACCGGAAACCTTTTTGCTCAAAAACAACTCAATAAGGCATCATTGATCATTAACGAGACAAATGAAATCAATAAACTTAATTATCAAAGAACTCTTAACGAAAGAACAATCTTGGAAAAAGTCAACCATCCAAATATTGTCAAATTATATTACGCATTCCAGGACCACAGCAAAGTTTACATTATTTTGGAATATTTGGATGGCGGTGAATTATTCCACCACTTGGCCGAACAGACTTATTTAAGCGAGAAGGACGCGTCGTTTTATATTGCCCAAATTGTCTTGGCTTTACGGTACTTGCATCTTAATTTGAAGGTGATTTATCGTGATCTTAAACCAGAAAATTGCATGCTTAATTCTGACGGTAATTTGGTTCTCACCGACTTTGGCTTATCTAAAGAGTCACATGACGATGATTCAAAACACTCTATGATTGGAACTGCCCAATATATGGCACCAGAGGTTATCAAAGGTGAAGACTACGATTTTTCTGTGGATTGGTGGTCTTTAGGATGTGTTGCTTTTGACATTTTAACCGGATCTCCTCCATTTACTGGCAACACAAATGATAAAATCATGGATAAAATTGTCCATTCCAAGAAATACTTGAAATTCCCCTTTTATTTATCAGCAGATGCCAAAGACTTCCTCCGCAAGCTCTTGCAAGCAGATCCACGCAAGAGAATTGACATTGATAATGATTTTGAGAAAGTTAAAAATCATCGGTTTTTCCGGTATATTGACTGGAAAAGTCTTGATGTCAATGGAGCTAGTGATCTTCTTCCTCCAATTTTGCCTGTTATTACTGACCCGATTTTGGCAGAAAATTTCGATAAAGAATTCACCGACTTGCCAATGACGCCACAAGAATCTAGACTGTATTTATCAAGCAGAAGTCCTGGAGGAATTCTTCATGTTAAAGGTTTTTCCTACACAAATGAGAGGTATCTTGATACCATCAACATTACCAAAGTGTGATATGCAATTATGGAATTAAAAAAAGATAACAGAGGCAGGATCATCACATGCAATAGAGACGTAACAAGGCAGCAAAAGAAAAGGCCCTGATTGCTAATGCAGAAATAATGGTTACGCTGAAGCTGGCGGAACACTGGAGTCTCAAATAGTTGCAACAGAACAATTGGACAACCACGTGACCGAGATAAAGAAGCAGGCTTTTCCAAATGCAGAGATGCTTGACAACAGGAAAAGCTAAAACAAGAAATGAAACAAACTGAGCCAAGGCAATTTCAAGGCAATATGCAACAAAAAACAATATAGGAAATTCCGGGATGGTTACACCGAATTTCCTAAACATTGGGTCTACCCGAGCCAGCAGAGAGACCCATTTATCCAAAGAATGGTTTGAGAATTTGGCAAAATCATAGAACAAATGAACATTTTGTCTTTGATATTGCTTGGAGAAAAACCGTTGATTTTCTAAATCAGTGGCACCATAATTGGAATATCTTGAATTTCGAGATGACGAGAAAGAATGAATGGATGAATTATCACTCTTCATTGTGTATGTGGATAATTTTTTCTTCAACAATGATTGATGATGGGATTCCAGTTGAGGAGGGGAGTTTTTCCGAGGAGAAATTGGTAATAGCCATGCAAACCATCTTAACATTCGGATCAAAGGTTTTTCCGGAGCATCTTTGGGTTCTTCGTAAACACTTGGGGAATCTGAGGTTGTGTTTGGAAAAACCAATGGATTTGTTTCCATGGGTTCGTTGGTGGCGTCAATGCCAATTTCGCTGTCAACCCCACCCGGAGATAAACAATCGTTTTCGGAGTTAATGGAGTTAACGGAGATATCGTGGGCCCAATGAAGGGTATTTTTCGGAGATACACAGTAATACCGGTCAAGCAAGGAGACATTATCCGTTGAAGTTGAAGCCATGATAGGCAAAGATTGCGAGTGGTGGATGGATTTTGGTTCAAAGGAGTTAAGATTGAACATTGTTTCCTCAGAAGAAGAGTCTTCGAGACTTTTCGGTGGATTATGACCACGAGAATGACGACAATCTTTCCAAATAGACAATAAATTGTAAAATCTCGAATATACGAACATATCGTATGGAGCATTTGTAACAACAGCAGCAATAATGGCCATCAAAGCATAAACAGCACCAACAATAAAAGCATCATGAAGAATGGAAAAAGAACATGCCATTTTATTTGCACAGAATAACATCAACATTTTAAAAATCTCCACAATTAATGGAACCCCAAATCTTTTAATTAGAGAATTCAGAGGTTTTTCCGGTAAATAATCCGATGGAATCATTGCTGATTTTAATAATGCCAAAAACAGAGGAATAATCGCCACCATTGGAATCATAATAGATATTTTGGAAAAATCATTATATTGAATATTTGGAAAAATCATACATGTTGTTAATGCCACCCAAACTGTGGCAATTATCGGAAGACAAAGAATAAACAGTCTAAGCTTCATTATGGATATCAAAAATGGATATTGATATTAATTAAGGGATGGATATTGATTATGTAATAAAATATGGAAATTGATTATGGGATGATTTCAAAATGGATTATGAAAAAATGATTATCAGAATGTTTTCTGAATTCGGGCAGGGCCCTATAAATCAATTTTTTTATCGTTTGTTCTGCCAGAAAAGCGGTTTTTCTTTCTTTATGTGTTTTGTGTTCTAGTTACTCTGCGCTTATGTTGTATGGTGTGCATATAATTATGTGTTACTTACTTAAACTAATTGCAGCCATACTGCATATACTCAGCCAATGATATTAGTGGAAATTGTAAGCATCTATATTCTAGCGTATCCATCTACCCTATGGCAGTGAACTAGTGGAGTTGTGTATAATCACGTGATGGTAATCACGTGATTGTTGCTGCGTAACTGTTGTTGCATGCGTACGTGACTTTTAGTCACGTGCTGGGTATATCAGCGCACCCCACATCAACTCCTTCCTTACAACATATCACCATGACTGACAGCAAAAGAGTGATCCCATTAGAATCCAATCCAGAAGTGTTCAATTCATTAGCACATAAAATTGGACTATCACCAGTTCTTCTGTTTCATGATGTTTTTTCAATCACAGAACCTGATCTACTTGCCTTTTTACCTCAACCAGTGATGGCGTTAATTATGTTATTCCCAATAACCACAAAGTATGAAGAATATCGGAAAAATCAAGATAACGCCCAAAAAAACGATTCAAAAAATGTCATTTGGTTTAAACAAACTATCGGCAACGGTTGTGGATTATACGCTTTACTTCACATTTTAGCTAATTTACCACGTGACTTTATCATTGAAAACCTGATGTTGAATAAATTATTACTTGAGCAAATTGACACAAAACTGAGTACAGAAGATAAAACGAGATTAGTTGAATTATTAGAGCAGAATATTCAACTTGATTCTAATTATGGATCTCAAGGACAATCAGAAGCTCCTAAAGCAGAGGATCCCGTTGAGTTCCATTTTATAACTTATGTTAAAGGATCAGATAATCATATTTATGAACTTGATGGGAGAAGAACTGGACCAGTTGATTTAGGTGATGGAAGTGAATCAGAAAATATTCTTGAAAATGGGAAAGTTGCTGAAAAAGTTCAATTTTATATGAAAAATACTGATGAAGGTCATGAAAATAATTTTGCCTTAATGTCAGTGGGTCCTTCCATATAGGATATTATGAAATGAATATATAATACGTACTTGAATATATAATACGTACTTGAATATATAATACATACTTGAATATATAATACATACTTGAATATATAATAAGTACTTGAATATAGTGTATTGACTATTGAGTATATGGAGATATGGAAATATATCAATTTTAATAAGAAATTTTATTACATTTTTGTAGGATTATATTGTGTAAATTAATTTATTATCTAATTTATATTGTGATTTTAAATTAGTTTTTTATCTAATTTATATTGTAATTTTTTCTTTGTTCATATTTTGATTTATACTATATTTTTACTATATTATAATAAACTTATGGCAACTTTCGCACTAAAATGGATAGTATAGAAAAAAGTAGGAATGATGAAATCAGAATAGGTAAATAATATAAAATAGATTTTGCAAAATGAACAATAAATATTAAGTGGAGATATTACATAGTATATTTAGAAAAAGCCAATTATAGTTTCATAATTCAAGTTTAAATAATTATATAGTAGAAATCAGAAACATAAAGTATATTATATATATTTCATATATATTATTGTATATATATATAAGCAAAGTCCCGTATATTATAATATTTTCAATTTTTTTATACTATCATACTATTTAGTAAACAATGGTATTATTCCAGTATATAGTATATAGTATAACTATATTATATACAGTCTTTGTATATTGAATAGTATAATATAGTGTAAAATATAAGATAAAAAGATGTAGTATCATATTTACTATTATACAAAAATCGTATATATTTACTATTATACTAAAATCCTATATAATTATAGTATAGTATTCTAATATACAATATACTATATTGGATAGTATATAGTAGTATAGTATATAGTAGTATAGTATATAGTAGTATAGTATATAGTAGTATAGTATATAGTAGTATAGTATATAGTAGTATAGTATATAGTAGTATAGTATAGTATATTATTAATTCTCGTGATTACCGTATATTATCCAAAATACCATAAACATGAATCACAAGACTTTATATATTTATATATGTATATAATTTTTCTATTTAGCAGAATTATTGAATAATATAAATAAGAATAAATACATAATATTTTCGAATAAATCAATAAACAAAAATAACAAATAATTACAGAAATAATAGAGAAATAATAGAGATAAAAACGAAATATTCATACTATGTCTTTAGTACATAATATTTAATAGTAGTAGCAGTAGAATAATAGTAGTAGTATAATATTATAGGAAATTGGTATATTCTATGTCCTATAATCTTGTATATGGTGTAAAAGATATAGAATTATTATACCATAGTACATTTGTTTATATAACAATATAATATACTATATACTAGTATAGTATAGTATAGTATAGTGATATTTACATAGTGTAATAATAGTTATACATTAGTAAATCAATAATAGTGCAAATAATTGTAATAATGTAATAGTATAGTAATGTGTAATAGTATAGTAATAGTAATATAATCCTGTAATTCTGTGAATAGTAATATAGTGAATGGATAATTTAGTAAACTATAGAACAATAATACTGTAATATTGTAAAGTTGTAATATTTCAAAAATTTAAATGGAAAAGAATAGATATGTAGATCACTATATTCTCAAAATCATAAAGCAGTACACTGTAGAAATGTGAAACAGTATACTATATACTATATACTATGATATAGTAATACAGTAGTACTATAGTATAATATAATAACACATAATAGTAATAGTAATGATAATAGTAATAGCACTATAAAAATAAACATAAAACAATAACAAGTTTATACAATTATCAAGTAAAGCGATAATACAGTATTACAGTAATACAAAAATGTAAAACAATACTTTAATATTGTAAAGTCGTATTACTATAAAAAGTCAGATATAAAAGAATAGAATTATAAATTATAATAACCTATCCTTAGAATTTAAAAACAGTAAATCATAGAAATGTGAAACATTAACATAATATCATTATAAATAAACACTAATACTATAATATAGTAAATACTATACTATATACTATACTATATACTATACTATATACTATACTATATACTATACTATATACTATATACTATACTATACTATATACTACACTATATACTATACTATATACTATACTATATACTATACTATATACTATACTATATACTATACTATATACTATACTATATACTATACTATATACTATACTATAGTAATACAATATAGTAAAACAAAATATTATAAATATGATTATAGAATTAAATATTAATATATAATATAGATATATAATATTACTATCATAGTATAAGTGTTATATAGTATGATATTTATCACATCAGTACATTTATGGTATTATTATTATTATAGGGTAGTAAAATTAGTCTGATTATAGTATAATATGAGTTTAGTATGAGTTTAGTATGACTATAGAGGATTAATAAAGTAATGTGTATATAGAATCTTTATAGTATTATGGTACAATATAATCAATATTATTGTATTTTATACTATCTCTATAAACCATTATTTTTATAGTTTCATTGTTACCATAGTAATATTTATTATGTATTATGTATTATAGTATACTATTACTATATTATAGTATAGTAGTATAGTATTATAATATAGTAATACAGTACTACAATATTATACTATAATACTATACTATAATACTATACTATATGACTATACTATAAAACTATACTATAATACTATACTATAATACTATACTATACTATACTATACTATACTATACTATACTATACTATACTATACTATACTATACTATACTATACTATACTATACTATACTATAATACTATACTATAATACTATACTATACTATACTATACTATACTATACTATACTATACTATAATACTATAATACTATAATAACTATGTAGATAAGTGAAACAAAAAAGTAATCTGTAAGTTGTAAAATCATTACATCCCATGATGACATAATCCATTAATCCCATAATCCATTAATCCAATCCAAAATCCATTTTTTGCCACCGTTACTTAAGCAACAATAAGGGGGACATGCTGATATTTTTATATTTCGACAGTATCCTAGGGCCATCCATGCCCTATCGAACCTCCGTGCTCGACCTGATATTATCTCCCGCCGTGAACACCAAAAGGTGTCAGTACATTTCTAGGCACCCCAAGGGCACCAAAAACCCTAAGAAAATCATGACCAAAAACCTAAGATAGATCCTAAAACATTCCTAGGCCTGATGATTATCGTGATTTTCAAATACTTTTGCAAGCCTTTGGCTTGGGCGGAGTTATCTGGTTGATCCTTAGTCATATGCTTTTGTCAAAGATTAAGCCATGCATGTTTAAGTATAAGCATTATAAGGTGAAACTGCGAATGGCTCATTAAATCAGTTATTGTTTGTTTGATAGTATTTTGTTAATTGGCACTTTTAGAGCTGATACATTCTTGCTGGCCCGACCTTTGGAAGGGCTGAATTTATTAGATAAAAAAAATCATCAACGGATGATTCATGATAACTTGTCGAATCTTAGGGTCTCGACTTGGCGATGGTTCATTCAAATTTCTGCCCTATCATTTAATAAATTTATATCTCTTGATCTCCAGTAAAAAAAATTGACAGTATCATAATAACACAAAGTTTCAAACAAAATAATGCAAATTTCATAAATTCATAAAAATTCTTATATTCATAAAAATTCTTATATTCATAAAAATATCCCTTTTTAATTCATCCCTGCATTGTCTATTTGCATAAGATTAACATATTATGTTTGAGAAAATTGCAGCCACAAAAATATAAATACCGCCATCTTCGCAAACTATTAATCTTATTCATTTTTATATTATATTATGATTTTATGATTTTATGATTTTATGATTTTATGATTTTATCATTTTATCATTATCATTATCTTTATCATTTTATCATTTTATCATTATATACTTATATTCTTTATGCATCACTTCTGCCCCTTAATATCAACTTTAAACCCAGCTACTAACCCAGCTAAAACCCCCCTGGCAGCAGAACAATCAAACAGACCTTGATTCAAAAATTGACTTAAATTATTATCATTGAAAAAATCGTCAAAATCTTCATCCAAGGCTAAAAATACCTTTATTCGTTCAAATGTTAACTTCTTGAATCCTTTACATAAAACATCAAGTGCTTTAATTCGTTCACGTGGAATCATGAACTCACGAATCATCTGATAAGCACGGGAAAAACGATCATTTTGACGAAATTCTAAGCTATTTTGGAAAAATGAATGAAAATCTCCTCGAGTCACGTGATTGGCTAATTCCATCGCTAGATGAACAAATCGTCTATCACTGTGTGATGAATTTCCCACGTGATCAATCTCAAGAATCTCTAGTCTTATGTTATCAACCTGAGAGAAATTCTGCGTTAGTAGCATATAGAGAATCTTGTATGTGGTGAATTCGTAAGTGTGGACGATAAACGACTTATCACAGGCGATTCTGTCTCTGTATAACTGAGAAAGCTGAGATTGACATTGGTTAAATTCACCCAAATCACTATTTTCCAATGCAACTCGTCCATGTGTTTCATATACAGAAATGGAAAAATCGTTTTTGATATGCTGAACCGTCATATCTTGCCGGATCGCCTTCATTTGGTCATTGACATATGCATACAGAGCATTGCCATTTTTATACTTTTCCATAACAAAAGGAACACATTTCTTTAATGTGGCTTCCGATCGGACATATGCTGGATCTGGCTCCGAGGTAAGTCGGAGATAACGTTTTTCCAATGCTGTGGATGTACCAACAATAGGACCCAGAGACGGGGTATCTCTTGACACTTTTTGGCTGGTATTAGAGTCACCAAAACGTGCCACACGCAGTTTTTTCCGGGATATCGAATCAAATTCCCCCGGAACATCCCCAATTAATGATAACTTCCCTCCAGAAAATACCGGCAACAGTTGTTTTTCCCATTGATTCGTCCACACTTTATTAAGAGAAAGTGCCATTTGAATTAAATCATTCATTTGTTGGGCAAATTGTGCCTTGTTCGTCTCATTAAGTTGTTCCGATTTGCTAAAGCTTTCATTAACGAAATCAGTTAATGATTGAGGCCATCCTTGTTGATTTCCTGAAACTGAAGACGCTGAAGAAGATGAATCACGTGATGGTTTCTTCTCCCGCTTTCTTTTAGGCCGGCTTCGTGCTCCTAATTGTGTTGGTGTCACTTCGTTGTAATTATTCATACAGTGAAGGTTTCCTCATCGGTGGTTATATGTTTTTGGTGTACGGGTCTGATGTCTCTCTACGCCTCTTTCAGAGGCGGCTCGAGACATCCAGGAATTTCCTGAAAGATGTCTCGAAAGAGACATCTTGGACATTAATACCCTGACCAGATATCTTGACCAGATATCTTGACCACATCTTGAACACCTGGAGTAGAGGTCCCTGAATCATTGAATCCATATATTCTTTGGTAATAACATCTGGTGTACGGGTGTTTTATTTTCATTTTGCAACCGGAGGTATACAACAATGAACTTATGAATATTCAGGAAATCCTGAATCAGAATCAGGCAAGGCATTTTCATCATATCTTCAAATCTTCAAATTACCCAAACACCCAAATACCCGAATACCCGAATACCCAAATACCCGAATACCCGAATACCCAAATACCCAAATACCCAAATACCCAATTACTACAAATCCAAACCCAAAGGCAATTTTCAACTCACTATCCAAAGCAAATTCCAACAATTCAAAGGCCTATACCCAGTCTTCATCTGCCAGAATAAATATCCCAACCTGCATATACCAATTATCTGGCAGAACAAATTCAACGGTACAAGATAACGCGAAACTACCAAGCAAAACACGCCATCTACTTCTTTTTCACTTTCAAAAGGAAAAATGAAATCGGCTCTTTTTCAAGACCATCTGATACCCAAAGAACACCGATCAATTAAAAAACCAACATCTTCAATTAAAAGACCAAAATCTTCATCTCCTTATAATTACCCCGCAACTGGTCCTACCCCGCCATCAACTACTACAAATACCAATGCCAATGCCAATTCCAATATCCATTCTGCCAATGCTAATGGCTCCAATGGCCCCCATTGGAATCCTGATGATATGGTTTCTTCATATATTACATCAGGAAAACTACCTCAACTTTTATCACCATCATTACCTCCACAATTCCCAATTCCAAAACTGCTAATAATTGATACTGATTCTGAAAAATCTCATAATGATAGTGATATTGATAATATGCCAATTCTGCTTTTATCTCCAACTCTTCCTACAATGTTTGCTCCTTTAGGATTTGAAAAGAATGACCCAAAGAATGATCCCAAAAATGACCTAAGAAGTGACCTAAAAAATGATCACATAATAGGAAAATCCCGCTCAGATTCACTACCCTTGGAAAAGAAAACTGTTCGGTGGATCAATAAACCTTCTTCTGATAAACCCAAATTTCTTCTTCGAATTTCCCTTGGTCCATCTGAAAAATATACAAATACATTTAAGGAGAATCCAAAAGGACTTGGAATTTCCGAAAAGCATCCCCCAAGGCAGATCGAAAATGAAAGACACCAGCAGCAGCATCATGAAAAACACCAGGAAAAGCTGAAGCAGAAGGATATACCCAAAAATGAATTAAGACTACATTGGCTTAAAATGGCAAAAGAATGTCATTCACTCTTTGAATCAACCAAATCAAAAGATGTTTTATTTTCCATTGTTGTTCAATTTGACTGGTTCATTTGTATAGCAGTGGCAAATCATGCTGATGAGATGTTTCGTATGAGTCATGGACTTGGTGTTTCTGAACGGCATTGGTTTCAATATCTTGAAGAATTTTCACCATTTGTGGCAAAAATCGAAAAATATCTTGTATCTCATAATATCCATGATAAAAAGAAAGCATATTTATCATTTTTGGTTGGAATTCTTTCTTGCATGAAAGCATTGGTGATAAAACGCATAAATGGTGTAATAACCACTAACATTAAGGGGTTTTCATCGGAGAAACATCCATCTATGGAAACTCAAACAAAAATCATTGCACAACAAAATTTTCTTATCAAAAATCATTTAACAATGACAGATCTATTTGCTGATGCTCAATCCTTTTTCATCAATTGTCCGTCACCATCAACAGTTTTTCCGAAAAGCTGGCATAATAGACGTCCTCCAATCAATAAACCTGGACCGGATTTGGATTCAATCCTTATGCCTGCATCGGATAAATATTATGCACCTCTTGGCCCATACTCAGATATTAGAGATGCTTGTGGTTATCTCTATTGGTGTGTTGGTGAATTTTGTGATGTTTATGCACTGGAAATTAATTCCGGAAATCGGTATATCCTTCGTTCCGGAAAGAGATGATTCCACTGGATGGAGTCATAAAGCAAACCAAAAAAAAAAAAAAAAAAAAAAAAAAAAAAAAAAAAAAAAAAAAAAAAAAAAAAAAAAAAAGCAAGTGACCACGCCAGCGGGTCACTTTAATCTAGCATATATCAATCACTTTGGTTTGGCCATATACTTTGATTTGTATATCCAACTGTTGCCAATATCCTTTCGACCAAAAAGCTCACCTAAACGAAGCCAAGCAGCAGCAATACGATAGTCTTTCTTATAATGCTTTGATTTGACACTCCAAAGCTCTCCAAGCATAGCCATGGATTCAGGGTAACCTAAGGATGCAGCTTTTGTATAAAAATCAATAGCAGTTAAAACATCTTTTGTAGGAACACCGGCTCCATGATAAACAGCATCAGCAAGTTTATGATAAGCAGCAGCCAGAGTATTGTTATCTTTAGCATTGTTGGAGCAAATCTTGGCAATTGCTGGAGACCCCATTTCATGGTAAAATCTGAAAAGATCAAAAGGATCATTTTCCCATGTTTTGGACATGAGCATCTTTTTCACCATTTTGACAAGATCCATAGGCAGGAAAGCTGCAAGTTTAGACACATATGCGCTAAGAGAATGAGCATCAATATCAGCAGACTCAACAATATGTGCCACAAGAATACACCGACAAAGCCATTTGACACTGGACAGCTCATTTAATTTAACTCCCAGTCCAACACGTAGCGAGAGTGCATATAGGTACATTGCCTTTGGATAATTATAAGGGGGGTTCCCTAGGAGTTGTAATTGGTAGGAAGCTTCACGGAAGTTGCCACGAGATCTAAGAAGGAGGGCTTTTTTGATATTGTTTTCAAGTGCTGAGTCAAATTTGGTATTTGGGTTGGAAATAATCGATTCCGTCGATCCGGATTTGTGTCGATGTAGCAGGAGATTTGGTGAATGTGTTGGAGTAGACAGGGAAGAAACCACCGATTCAGAGCTTCCAGAAGCTCCAGGGGCACCAGGTGCCGGCATCATGGGTGGCGTTGGTGGGGTACCCACGGGAAATGAGTGGGAATCATGAAACACGTCAGGAGGAGTTGATTTTTGAGGTAACCGAGCGGAAAAAGACGCGTTTTGTGGTGGTATTTGTCGATTAAGACCACGTGTTCGATCAAAACTAATAGATGAAGATGTTCTAACCGGTTTATTTCTAGCGGAAACACCACCAGAAGTGGGCCCATTTCCTGGAATATGATGTTCAGGTTCTAGACCTAACCGATCAAGTAACCGACCAGTAGATTGAATTGAAGCATAAGATTCACGACGACGGAGGAAATCTTCCTCATATTCATCATCGCCATCAAGATCAAGACGATCAAGAAGACGCCCGTTGGTGGAAACTGAGTCAAAAGAGTATATTGAATCACGGCTTGGGTAATTTTCAGAACGTACTGAATCTGCCCTTCCAAGATCTTTGGCGATGTTCTGTTCAAGTCGATGTAATGGCGATACCACCAGATGTTTGATGTCTGGATTGACGCTGGACATGAGGAAGAGTGGTTGTTGTTTACGTGGAACCGCGATTGTCTTAAGTGCGCGGGGATGTACTTCGGGCACGTGAAAAGTAACATGTGCTATGCACGTGTTAATTACTCTCGTGATATGCGCGCGGCTGAAACTAATAAGGGAACGTGCCTCGCACGTGCAAATCTATTTTGACGAGCGGAGGTGAACATGACATGTTAAAAAGGTACATGCTTTCACCGTCTGCATGAGCACTGTGTTTGTGAGTCAGACACGTGCTTTAAGGATGAAAATCGCTTAGACACGGCTGTCCAAAACCACGTGCTCTGCACGTGGTTCCAAATCAAGTCAAACGATCTTATCACGTGACTCGCTAAACATGTGAAGGTTAGAGATTCAAATCACGTGCTACGCACGCGATTTAGTTCACGTGCTACGCAATATACAACAGAACCCTTAAAACGGTATCTGATCTTACCACCATCATGCCAGAAAGAGATCCATCAACACTTTCCAACTACCAAGCATTCCAATTCGGTAAGACCGATGTTTCGGTTTCGGTCGATTTCACCAAAAAAGTCGTTTCCGGCACCGTCGTGTTCAGATTGACTGCCGTAGCCGAAACTTCATCAATTGACTTGGATACGTCATTTTTGGATATTCATGAAGTTTCCGTTGATGGCACCATCGTTGAATACACTGTTAAGGATCGTCACGTGAATCTTGGATCACAGTTGCAAGTGGCAACAGCAATGAAAATTGGTCAATCGGTTGAATTAAAAATTGCCTTTTCCACCACGGATCAATGCACGGCTTTACAATTCTTAGATAAGGAAGCCACCGACGGGAAAAAACTCCCGTATTTGTTTTCTCAATGTCAGGCAATTCATGCCCGGAGTTTGTTCCCCTGTTTCGATACTCCGGCAGTGAAAACTCCGTACGGATTTAAGGTGAATTCTCCGCTTCCGTCGAAAATGAGCGGACGGCCCCAGGCCAGGGAAGAAGGTGATGGAGAATATGTTTATCGATTTGATCAGCCAATCCCCATGCCATCATATTTGGTGGCGTTGGCTTCTGGAGATATCACTGGATTGCCAATTGGACCTCGTTCTCATGTTTACTCTGAACCAGTGAATGTTTCAGCATGTCAGCATGAATTTGAAGACGATATGGAGAAATTTCTTCAAGCAGCCGAGTCTATTGTTTTCCCTTATGAATGGGATCAGTATGATGCTCTTGTTTTGCCTAAGAGTTTCCCATATGGAGGAATGGAAAACCCAAATGCTACGTTTGTTACGCCAACATTGATTTCCGGCGACCGTCAGAATATTGACGTCATTGCTCATGAGCTTGCACACTCGTGGTCGGGGAATCTCGTGACCAACTGCTCATGGGAGCATTTCTGGCTTAATGAAGGATGGACCGTTTACTTGGAAAGACGTATTCAAGCAGCAATCCACTCGGAAGCAGCACGTCATTTTTCCGCTATCATTGGATGGGCAGATTTAGAAAATTCCATTAAGGCCATGGGTTCAGGTGCTTCTAGGTTTTCTAGGTTAGTTCAAGATCTTAAGGATGGAACAGACCCAGACGATGCGTTTTCCACTGTTCCGTACGAAAAGGGATTCAATTTGCTTTTCCATATCGAGCAGAAACTCGGCAAATCAGCATTCGACAAATTCATCCCTCATTACTTCTCCAAATTCAAGTACCAGTCTTTGGATACAAAGGAATTCCTCGATACTCTCTACGGATTCTTCCCTGAGCAAAAAGAAATTCTTGATTCTATCGATTGGAATAGCTGGCTTCATAATCCAGGAATGCCTCCAATTAAGCCTCATTTCGATACTTCCTTGGCTGACCAATGCTACGAGTTAGCAGACAGGTGGTTTAAGGCACTTTCCGAAAAGAGTAACCGGTTATCAGATATCTTCTCGAAAAACGACATTGTCTCGTTTAACGCTAACCAATCGGTGGTGTTCTTGGAAACATTGGCTTCATTCAATAAGAACCCGAACTTCGAATGGTGTCATCACGTGAGTGCTCTTCAAGAAATGGATACCCTTTACCATTCTTACTCCACTCTGTCCAACGCAGAAGTTATGTTCCGGTGGTTTGTTTTGCACGTGACCGGAGAAAATACCGTTTATTATGATAAACTTGGCCAATGGCTAGGAACAGTTGGGCGGATGAAATTTGTCCGTCCTGGGTACACTTTGCTTAACCGAGTGGATAGAGACCTTGCCGTGAAATATTTCCGTCGTTTCGAGTCTAGTTATCATCCAATTTGCCGTGCCCTAGTTAAGAAGGATTTGTCTTTGTGAGGTGTGCATATAAGACGCGATTTTATCAACAACACTGCCACCTGTCACGGTACTACTTTTGATAAACATGTCTTTGCCTATTTCCATTCCGGTATGTTGGCCGAACATATAAAATTCTGGAACAGAATTTTATAATGTGAGAAGAATTAAAGCTGTGAGAAGAATTAAAGCTGAGATTTGAAGGTGATATACACGTTGATATACACGTTGATATTGAAGATGATTTTGAAGATGATCATTCAGAAATCATGGAACATTCTGAATATCGAGTTACTATAAGAGTCATTGATTCTCTGAATGAGATTCTTCAGTGATATCAATATCACTGTCTCAATATTGATGTCTCAAGATTACTGATACTCAATATTGATGTGTCTCAATATTGATACAGCAGTTCGCTTCGCTCACTGCTGTAAATTCTTCTCGCAGTTCGCTTCGCTCACTGCTCGTCGCTCACTGCTCGTCACTCACTGCTCGTCACTAACACCAGCTCTCGTCATTCCGTGAACGCTTCACCCTTGACAGAATCAAAAATGACGTGTCATCTCTTCAACTGACTATTTCCAAATTAAAACCACCTCAAGAATTCTTTGATTACCGTCGAATTAGTAAACCAAGTAATTTTGGTGAAGCACAAAATAGAGTTGGTTACAATTTGGGATACTTTCAAGCTAATTATATCTTGATTGTATCACTTTTGAGTGTTTATGCACTTGTGACTAATCTTCTTTTAATGTTTGTTATTGTTTTTGTTGCTGCTGGTATTTATGGAATTAGTCGTTTAGATGGTGATTTAGTCTTACCTGTGGGTCGTTTTTCCGTGTCTCAATTATACACTGGATTAATGGTTATTGCTTTACCATTAGGTTTTTTGGCTAGTCCTATTTCTACAATGATGTGGCTTCTTGGTTCCTCTGGTTTTACTGTTTTGTTGCATGCTTCTTTTATGGAGAAACCAATTGAAACTGTTTTTGAAGAGGAAGTTTAAATAGCAATATAAGAGTGGAATATGAGGAATATGAGTAGAAGAGTAGAAGAGTAGAAGAGTAGAAGAGTAGAAGAGTAGAAGAGTAGAATATGAGGAATAAAGGAGGAAATTCATTCAAATATATATAGTGAGAATCTATGAAGATTATAAAAATCCAATTAATATCTTATAATCTTATTTATTAATGATACAGTCTTAACTTTTCCAATATTATAAAGGCAATCCCATAATGCATAAATATTTGGTAACCCAAGTTTGAACTTGGCTTCCTTCGTTAACACATCGGATGATCCACGAAGACATTGTCAAGAAAATGGCCGACAATGATGAATATCCCTCATTGCTCAAATACCAAACACGTTGTATCAGCATCTTGTCTGACTTGGGAAACGTTTGGTGTTTGCTCCTGCTCCTGGTGTGGACCAAAACAGTCCAGATATTGAGCCCAACATTCTCTTCACGGAAAACGAAACAAATAACAAACGGTTATACGACCAGGAAAATGCCACAGGTTCCACGATTACGTAATGCAAAACATATAGTGCAATTATTTGAATCTATAGTAAATTGATCCATTATGTATTATTGATTTCGAATAGTAAATTATATTAATCTAATCCATTCTATATATTTGAAAAAAGTGGAACCTGATTTATCTTCATATTCTAATTCCATATTATATTTTGTCCTTTCTCAAGATTCATTACGTTTTAATTTCCATTTGAATATCTTTAATATGTGCTTTTCTATAAATCTTATATAATACTTATATAAATAGATATATAATTACATATATAATTACCTATAAATAGATATACAAAAGCTATACAAATATATGGGTACCATTTTCTTTTGTTTCTTTTTAATCATTCAAATAACTATTCAAGTTTATAAATCTAAAGAAATACGCACAAAAAAGCCAATTCTCTGTGGAATTTCCAATTTTGCTGTATAAGAAATTCTGGCCTAACTTAGTTAAATATTCTCCTGAATAAATTTCAACGCCTATTATCATTTGTATGTACTGATTTTGTCTCTATTACTATATATACTGCTATACTATATATACTGCTATACTATATATACTGCTATATACTATACTACTATATTATATATACTGCTATACTACTATACTATACACTATACTATACTATACTATACACTATATACTATACTATACACTATATACTGTACTATACACCATATACTATATAAATTTGAGTAGAATTCAATAAATTCAACCATATTACAATAGGACACTATATACACTATTAGTATATTATGATAATACAACATATAAATTAGTCTTAAGGTATACTCATAGATTACTATTAAAAGAGTATATTTTATATTCTTTGGAAAATACCTAATAAGTCTCTTTATATGTTAATGTATATAGTATTATAGTATTATAGTATTATAGTATTATAGTATTATAGTATTATAGTATTATAGTATTATAGTATTATAGTATTGTAGTATTATAGTATTATAGTATTATAGTAATATGTATACATTAATATATATATATATATATATATATTTAATTGGGAGAATTAGTATAAATTTGATAATTGTTCAAATTTATGGCAGATCACACAAATTCTATCACAGCTGGAATTAATTATTGGTGAATTATTCTATTATAATTAATATATTACCGGTAGTAAAGAATAAAAATATAAGAATATAACATTGAGAGTAGAAGAATAAGAAGAATAAGAGTATTTTTTTATATTATCTATTACATTGTATCTATACTATCTACAGTACATTATATTCTATTCTATATTCTATATTGTAATAAGAATAAGAATAAGAATATGAAAATTGAATAATTGAATAATTGAAAATGAATATAATATTGAAGAATTTACGAAGAACAATGGAAATTTGAAGAGGAAGTATATGATTTGAATTATAAAAGATTAAAAGAGTGAGAATATGGGAATATGAATGTATGAATATGAATATTAATATGAGAATATGGAAATATGAGAATATGAGTATATGAGAATATAGGAAGATATATGAAGAAAATGAGGAAAATGAAGAAAATAAGAAAATTAAGGATATAGGATATACAGATAATAGTAGAATATGAATACAAGATTAAAAAAAGAGTAGAAAGAATATATGAAAACTGAATAAATACTAGCAGGATAGGAATATAAGAATAAGAATATAAGAAAATTATTAGGTTTTATGAGATAAAAATAAGAATGAAAATTTAAAATGTTAAGGATAAATTATATGAGATTTTGAAGAATAGAAAGAATAAGAATAAGAATATATGAATATATAGAGTTGAGCAATTGAAGAAGATAATAAGAAAAAAACAAAAATAGAAAATACTGAAAGATATAAGAGCAAATTCGAGAAAAATATATTAATACTAAGAATAATAAATGTTTAGTAATATTTGTGAATATAAGATCAATATAAGAATATAAGAATATAAGAATATAAGAATATAAGAATATAAGAATATAAGAATATAAGAATATAAGAATATAAGAATATAAGAATATAAGAATATAAGAATATAAGAATATAAGAATATAAGAATATAAGAATATAAGAATATAAGAATATAAGAATATAAGAATATAAGAATATAAGAATATAAGAATATAAGAATTTAAGAATTTAAGAATTTAAGAATATAAGAATATAAGAATATAAGAATATAAGAATATAGGATGAATATAGGAATATAGGAAGATATAAAAGTATAGGATGAAAATAAGAACCCCAGAAGAATGTATAAGAATACCATAGTAGTATAGTAGTAGTAGTATAGTAGTAATAGTATAGTAGTAGTAGTATAGTAGTAGTAGTATAGTAGTAGTAGTATAGTAGTAGTAGTATAGTAGTAGTAGTATAGTAGTAGTAGTATAGTAGTAATAGTATAGTAGTAGTAGTATAGTAGTAGTAGTATAGTAGTAGTAGTATAGTAGTAGTAGTATAGTAGTAGTAGTATAGTAGTAGTAGTATAGTAGTAGTAGTATATGTTTCATTGTAGTTTCAGAGATGTTTTAATGATGTTTCAAAGTTATAAAGTTCCAAAGGTTCAGAGGTTCAGAACATGAACACTAGAACCAGTCTATAAAGACAGAATAGATGACAGACTATAGAGCATAAGATAATATAAAAATCGATAATATTTAAGCAGATGTATATTAGATGAGCAACTTAGATAACTAACTTAGATGTTCAACTTAGTTCTTCTCCAGTGTCTTCTCTTAGCGTTGTATCTGATGGTGTTGTCAGACTTCAATCTGAGCCATTGTGGCAAAGGTCTGTTTTGCTTGGAAGCCTTACCCAATCTCTGCTTGGTGTTGAAGCTCTTGTTAGCCTGGCGTTAGTATTTAATATCCTGATATTTGGAGTATGAGAATTGAAGATTAATCTGAACATCAGAATCAATAATATAAAATCCTAATCAGAATCAATAATATAAAATCCTAATCAAAATCAAATCAGAATCAAATCTTATCAAATCCGAATCTGATGATCATTTGAATCCAGGTAAATCATATTCTCCTATAGTTAACATACTGGCATGGTGAAGAAGTATGGTGAAGAAAATTTTTCTCGCGAAGGATTCAAGAATACTATTGAACGGTGTGCACATAATATATTGTCTGTACTGTATATAATGATACAAAGATCCTGTATATGCACTATAATTCTATACCCACCTGCACATACGCATAACTGTCCCTGCGAATGTGGTGATTTTTTCACTGGCTTTAGTAAATTCTTCAATAGCACCCACAATGACCAGAACTTCTGTCCTTGCCGACGCTCTTAACAGCATCAACAACGCCGAAAAGACCGGCAAACGTCAGGTCCTTATCAGACCTTCTTCCAAGGTTATCATCAAGTTTTTGCAAGTTATGCAAAAACATGGTTACATTGGTGAATTTGAATACATTGATGACCACAGATCTGGTAAGATTGTTGTTCAGTTGAACGGTAGATTGAACAAGTGTGGTGTTATTTCTCCAAGATTCAACGTCAAGATTAACGACATTGAAAGATGGACTGACAACTTGTTGCCAGCTAGACAATTTGGTAAGGTCATTTTGACTACTTCTGCTGGTATTATGGACCATGAGGAGGCCAGAAGAAAGCACGTCTCTGGTAAGATCTTGGGTTTCGTCTACTAGGTTAGCATGATTAATACATGATTCTAGGAGTATATTGTAGTACAGGCAGTACAATACCAGATATTGTATACTGTAGTATAGATACTGTAGTAGATGTTAGGGCTCGCGCCCTAACAGTGCTCACGTGACCACACCATCACCGCGAATACCTGCACAGACAAAATGATATGAACAAAAAAAATTCATCCATCAATTTCTCTTCCACCATCATCATCATGTCTGCTGGTATGTGCCACACCGTTTGTCGATGAAATCGAGGGTGATTCCGATCATTTCTGGCTGGTGCTGGCAATGGATCTTTATTATCCCCGAATTGTCTCTTGAATTACTTCCTTAATGATCTCCCTACATCCGAATCTGTATACTAACTAAAGACCGTTCCCAAGTGTTTGGCGTCGCCCGTATCTACGCTTCCTTCAACGATACCTTCGTCCACGTGACCGATCTCTCCGGTAAGGAGACCATCGCTAGAGTCACCGGCGGCATGAAGGTCAAGGCTGACAGAGATGAGTCTTCTCCATACGCTGCCATGTTGGCTGCTCAAGATGTCGCTGCCAAGTGTAAGGAAGTTGGCATCACCGCTGTTCACATCAAGCTTAGAGCTACCGGTGGTACTAAGACCAAGACCCCAGGTCCAGGTGGTCAATCTGCTTTGAGAGCTCTTGCTAGATCTGGCTTGAGAATTGGCAGAATTGAGGATGTTACTCCTGTTCCATCTGACTCTACCAGAAGAAAGGGTGGTAGAAGAGGTAGAAGATTGTGATTGCTTTTGTGTTCTATACTCTTTCAAATCAGCTTAAATAAATCATTGCTTAATATTTGTATCTATATCCATTTACTGCTCTTTATACTCTATGCAGTACACTTACTATAGTATACTGTAATTCTATGCTGTACACTTACCTGTCACTGCCAATTGGTTAAAGAAGTAGCTTACTGATATCATGCATCCCGTATTGCAAAGTTATTCCTATAAAAGTAGCTGAATCATCTACAATGTACAATTGGTTATATGGCTGATTACGTAATCATCATTTTTACTATAGAAGTCCAGCTTTTGCTGAAACAGTCACAGCGATAAATCTTCATGTCTCTCTCAATACTATAACTGCCACATTTCCTCCTTATTTGCTCATACTAAAGTTCTACTACTTCGTTATACTATTCCTATTTTGGCTTATATGCAGTACACTTACCCCAGTGATTAGTCCCCATAAAATATGGCCTGGATGGGTTATTGTTTTTATTTAAGAAGGTTTTTTGGCAAGTTAAAGGTGCAATGAAATGCTGAATGCTTTATATTTGGCCTTTGCCTTCTTTTTGTCTTGAATATTTATTCGGATATCACGGTTTATATGCAGTACGCCATATATAACTAACTCTTCCGCTACTGGGGGAGACACTTCCTCTCGGAAAGCTCTTAAGTCAATTATAATGAGTATACAGCAATGAGGAATATACTACGACTTGTAGATTTGCTTAGTATTGAAATGGGCTATATGCAGTACATTTAGTTAAGGCAGTTTATGAATAATGGCCTGTACAATTTGAACTGTTCGATATGAAGTGTACCAAATGGATTGTTCAATTATCACACTTAGGAGGTTTTCAATAGTTTTTAACAAGCAAAATTGTCTTTTTCTACAATTAGCTTATATTGGGGCTTGTTACTATATGCAGTACATTTAATTTAGACGTCTACTTTGCGTGTGATCGATAAATATCTGCAGCAGAAGACAGCACTTCCTGGATGTTTGAGCATATAAAAGCCATACGTTATGGATGATATTAAGAAAATTGATCTTACTATTGGTGTTAGCTCCTTAAATCTATATGCAGTATGCTTATATGACTGACAATATGATGGTATGTTTTTTCCAACGGAAAAGAACGGCTTATACAATAATGAATAGCTTATACTAGTGTATAGACCATACTGTGGGACATGCTAAAATGGGTTATAGTTTAGTCCTTTCATTGACTTGTAACGGGACTATATGCAGGATTATATAAATCTCTAAGGCGTGTTCAGGTATAGCAAGATAGTTACTTAGGCACATTATGAATAAGTCAATTCTGCACCAGGCATCATTCAAAAAAGTAAAGCAATGTAGAACTGTCTAGTATGATTGGTATATGCAGTACATTTACCTCAGTTACTAGTTCTGATTTTGCAGTACACTTACCTCAGTTAATATTCCATAGTATTCGATAATCTAAGATAAGTATTACAGATAGGGACCTTTTGGACACTAAAAAAGATTCGAAAATGTGATTTCTGGTTACAACCTTTAGTGATTGTTTATATTTTATATGCAGTATTAAATGATTACGTAATCATTGATATAGCATTGGTTAGTACATTCACTTAAACCTAACATGATTACATAATCACTAATTTACAATTGTATTTGGTAAGTACAAATACGTATTATCATTTGCAGGTACTTAAATATTCCTAATAAATTTTGCTTTATTGCTTTCATAATTGATATAATTTTTCAGAAAATCATTGGTTCATTTTTGATTTCGGAGGAGTTCTGCCATTTTTCATAATTTCTTCAAAAACACTCAAAAATTGAGATATTCAATTTTGCCAAAGTAAAAGCATACAAGAACGAGCAAGTTATATATTAAAATCAGTACATCCCCATGATTATATATCTTTTTTGTAAATTAAACCAACCCAATACACTAATTTTTACGGATTTTATTGACTCAATAGATGTAGATTTCTTGTATGTCCTGCATATACGATATTAGTTATCAAAATGATCAGATAAGTACTCAAAAGTATTCAAATAAGTACTGAACTAAAAGTACTCAAAATACAAAATCAAATTATAAATGCTTATAGAGCAGCCCTAAAGGGGAGGTACGGGTTTCGGAAAAGATCACCGGATTAGGAAGGTGGTGTACGAATGTTTAAGAAAACTTAAAGAAGACAAATAGAGAAGAGACCACCAAAAAACCACGTGACTTGAAGGGGTTCAAAATGTTATAGCAAAAAAAAAAAAAAAGGATGGAGACGCCGTTTTTGGGGGGTTTGTCCTTATGGGTTTCGTTTCCAAGTTGGGCGAAAAAGCGCGATAGATAAGAGTTCGCAGCCAGATATAAGAAGGAGCAAATATAAAAGATAAAATGATGAAGAAAATCAAAAATTTTACCGCAAAAAAAAAAAGAAAAAAATCATCATGATTGAAAGCATAATTGTTCTTGTGGTTGCTGCAGTGCTTGTGGCAGCACATGGACCTACAAGAAAACGGCTTGTTCAAAGTTGGGGGAGAACGGAGAAAACGGAGAAATCGGCGACGGAGAAGACGGAGAAATCGGAAAAAGCAAAGTACGGGCAGGCCCAGGAAATGCCAAAACCAACGCCACTTTTCATAACTCCCGAAGAAGTTAAAAACTACGATGATCGTCCATGGAGACCGTTTAGATGGCCTTACCACCAGACAATGTCCATCTTTAAACTCGATATAAATCACTGGTTGGATATGGATAAATACTACTGGCACTATATACAGGAAAAAGAGAGGATTTTCACAAAATATGGAAAGGACAACTTGGACTGGATGCCTGGATCGGAAGCCGTATGTGAAGAGCTTATGGAAATGGTATGTGACCATATGGTCGACCGGTACCCATTGCTTTTTACTGTTCTTGTTGATAAACAAAGTAACGGCAAAGTTGTTCGGAACGAACTCACTAAGGAACTTTTGGACATGACACGACCACTTAAAGAACATCCGTTGGTGTACGTGTCTAAGATGGCCAAAGAGGATTTCTACGTTGTATTACGTAATCCAGAAGATGGAAAGCATTATCTTGTGGCGGCAGCGGTGCCATTTCCTGGAGGGCTGTTTGGAATTCACGCTAAAATTGGCAAACATATTGATCAGATTCATTCAGATGTTCCTTATTACCACTCCAAATTGCGGCCGCTGATGGAGAAATGGTTTAACCGAATGGACGAATTTAACCCGGTGGAAAGAGCATCGTGGTATGTCACGTGGGACCATAAATTGAAAATCAACAATATTTACCAGGATCCACGCGTCGCTACTGATCGAGATGCTTCTATGCAGTCCACGGACCCACGTCAATTTAACGTAAGAGTGGAAAGACAAACGTTGCGGAGATTACCGAAATCACTTGCCATTATCTTCACCAACCACCCTGTTTTTTATGCTCTTGATGAAATGCGCCTGGAGCCGATGGTCCCATCATTGTTGCGCAAAATCTTGTACGAGGCCCCGGAGGATATTATCAAATATAAGAATTTCGATCACGTGAGAGACCATCTTCGCGATTATTTGGATGGCGCGGTGGAAGAACAGATTCAAAAAGGAATTATATCACGTGACCAGCCAGTAAAGACTTTGCCGACATATCCATTTGCTTATTGGGCATCTACTGATTTTGACTATGTCAATGGCTGGAGTAATCCGGCTTTTAATGGTGCTAAGCCGAATTATGCTAGTGTTGCTAAGCAGGAGTTGGTGTATCCGAATGATTAGTCAAGCACACGTGCGAAGCGCGTGTGTTTGATTTGAATTGCACGTGCGCAGCGCGTGATCCCATAGTAGAAACACACGGCACGTGTGTCTTCAATAAATGAACATAATGGACTTGCTGTGGACTCGTAGTAGATAATAGTTGCACCTGCTTCGCAGGTGCCCCAAGAGGAATCACTAAAACCCATATCAAAGTTGAATATCGAAATCTTCAATCACGTGACATGTCTCGGTATTTCCTTCCTAATTTGGATTCCCCCACAACGTTTTTTAGAATACGTGCGGCTTTAAATTATTCCATACTGTATATAAGCGATTTTATCCTAACTGATTTAAAAAAGGTCCTTCATCCCTTCGCAATTCTTATCTTGAAACTACTACTTTTCTTTTTAAAAGCATCAAATCCACTAAATCTGGGGATTTAAGAATTTTGGAAAGAAGCCTGCATTTTTCCTAAAGAATTTTCTTGATTTGATTTTTGGAATGATAAATTTCTATTGATTTCCATCAAAATCGTACAATCTGTCAAAACCAGAAACTCCATTATTTGATCCAGATCTGGAAACTGATCTAGAAAATTCTACCAAAATCGATTCCATCAAATTGAAAATTCCATCAAAATAAAGAATCCATCAAGATTCTTATAAATATCTGATTGTTGGCGCCTTCATTTTAGTATTCTTATTTCATCCGCATATTCCAAATGTCAACAACACACGAAATCGAATTGGATACTTTCCAAGACTTTCAAGAAGTGAGTCATCAAACAGGAGTTCAAGGTACACGTCCTCAACTTAATCCGGTTAAATCGTTTGTGGATCCTGATTTGGCAGGTAAAGCCGAACAATCCACCTCAGTAAGAGCCACAGAAACTACAGAAACTTTCCCTGATGGAGGCTGGAAAGCATGGTCAGTCGCTGTGGGGTCGTTTTTGGGACTCGTGATCAATTTTGGCATTTTGAATGCTGTTGGTGCCGTCCAAGCCTACGTATCCAATCATCAGCTCGCCGGCGAGAAGGTTAGTCTGGTTTCGTGGGTTTTTTCCATTTACATGTGTTTGCCATTCTTTTTAGGAGCATTTGTCGGTCCAATTTTCGACAGTAAAGGTGCCAGATGGCTTCTTGTGACTTCCACGGTAATGCTTTTCGGTGGATTTATGGCAGTCAGTTTTAGCAAATCTATTGTTGCTTTTATCTTCTCCCTTTCACTTTGTATGGGGACGGCTCATGCATTGGCAATTACTCCATTGGTTTCGTCGGTGGGTCACTGGTTCTTGGTGAATCGTGGTAAAGCGCTTGGACTTGCCACGTTGGGCGGGTCTATTGGTGGTGCCGTATGGCCACTTATTTTGCAAGCACTTTATGGATCAGTTGGTTTTGGTTGGGGGATTCGAATTGTCGGCTTCATTTGTCTTGTGGCATCCTGTTGCTCTGTTTTGTTAGTGCAACTGAGATTTAAAAGAGATCTTGCTGGTGAAGGCAAAGATAAACTTGCAAATACCACCAAGACATTTTTTGATTTGTCGGCTTTTAAGGAGTTCAATTTTTGTCTTCTTGTCGCTGGTGTGTTTTTCACTGAAATCGCCTTGATGAGTATTCTCACATATTTGGCTTCTTATGCCATTTCATACGGGTTTTCCGAAAAAGATTCCCTCTATTTGCTTACCATATTCAATGCAGCCGGTGCATTTGGTAGGTACATTCCTGGACATATAGCTGATCATATTGGCAATTATAATGTCATGATCTCCATGCTTATTGGATTTGTCATTTCCATTTTCGTCATCTGGCTTCCTTTTGGTCACATTCGTGCAGGGCTTTATGTTTTTTCTGTTTTTTGTGGATTCTTTAGTTCATCTATCTTGGGACTAACTCCACTTTGTCTTGGTCTGATCACTCCAGTCAACAAATTCGGCCAACGTTATGGATTAATGTATACTTTTTCAAGTACAGGAATTTTATTTGGAGTTCCTGTTGGAGCAGCTATTATTGGAAATGGAAATCTGAGTCAATATAAAAATTTCACCATTTTTTGTGGAATTTTTGCTTGTGTTGGTACCATGTGTTGGATTGCCAGTCGTTGTTTTATTGTTGGTGCCAGGGTTAATGTTAAGGTATAGCTTCCAAAAAAGCTTCTAAAGCCCCAAAAGCTTGCTTTTGGGAGCTTGCTCTTCAGGAGCTTATAAAGCATAAAGAAATCATATATGGAAACAAATCATGATCATATGATCTAGATCACATGATCATGGATCAAAGATCATGATCATGATCATGATTTGGCCTGCTTTTCATAAGCTTCACGTTGAATTTCAGCAAACCGATCAGCTAAATCTGGAGCTAACCAACCAACCAAATATGGACCAACCATTATTGCCATACAAACAACAAACATTGCTGTATAAGCTTTGCTTTTGAAGATAAACCCAAGTGGACTATTCATTAACATTTCATGAAGTTTTCCTTGAGGAGATTCATAATATTCTTTGAAACCTAAGACTCTGATTTCAATTGGTTGGTTGACTTCTGTTTTATTGGTGGAAGCCAATGGATGTTCATATATCTTGGTGGCATTTTCAGATACAGAAATTGAAAAGCGTTCTTGGTGGAGAAGAAAATCATATGAAGATACTAAAAGCTCGTATTCACCAGGGGCAAAGTCACCAAGATCAAACAGCCAATTTTTTTTAAGTGGAAAGGTGGAAATCGAATGTGTGGATAAAAGTGTGATATCAACACGTGATTGGAAATTAACACCATTTAAAACAAGAGTTTTTTGTGGGATATTTTGTGCTTCAATGGCTTCTTGTGGAACTCCAGTAAAAGAACCAGAAATTGCATTTGTCACGTGAATGAAAGCAAATAGGAAAACAGAGAGCATTAGCATTAAGAATAAAAAAGTAGGGAAATGAAAGTATGAAGGAGTTCAGGTGTTGATATGCGAAAGGTTACCCGGATATTTATAAGTATATAAGTAACAAGAAACTCGCACTCTTTTTCTCTCCTTGTACTTATTTTTTGTATGTGTATTATTGTAGAGCTGCAATTCCAGTGGCAATTTGCTACGACCTTCCTAGAATGGCGGCTCTCTACAACACATACTATAGTAAACTACTCATTTGGGTAGTCACGAGATTTGCGGATTCATTTGGAGCGAAAGCAATGCCATTTGAATATTCTAGCCTTCTCAAACACCAGCTTTAGCTGACCTGGCAGCTTTAGCTGACAGAATAGCAACTTCCAAATATCCTCTAAGTTCCTCTAATATCGTCTAAACCTCTAATATTCTTACTTGTAACCTCTGTTGCCAGAAACCCTATGGCAACATGTTACGTAATCCTTCACTCACGTGACCAACACGTGACTTCAATAATGAAGCCATGAATATTAGCAGTGGCTTGTGATAGCTGACTTCTATACTGATTTTTGAATAATGTATTGACTTTGGAATCATATATTCTTATACTTCTGGATTACCATAAAATCCAATGGACTTATGGACTATTATCGGGAGTCGTTCTTTTCATAATATAGTAAATCAAGTTTATATGCAGGAATATAAAGAAAAGTAGTATATTTATATATATTAGATTTGTATTTTCAAGGATTCGTTTGTTGGATAATTCAAGACCAAAAAAGGCGCTATTTTTGTTACGATTGTTAAAGAATGTAAGGGGAATTTATAATGAATGTGAATATTTGTAAGGATATAGAAAAGAATGAGAAAATGTATAAATTCTGAAGAGAAATTCCAGAATTTTTTTTTTAATTTTTTAAATTTGTGATTTTAATTCAATTCCATTATTTACTATGTAACTATTTGATATGAAATTATATACGACCCATATCAGAAATCTCCTAATTATTCTACTAAGGAAAAAGTAATAGTTAATTGATCCGATTACATAATCAGACCCGTACACCAGCTTACCCCAGGTCATCCATGCCCTCATCAAAAAGAGCCAAATTGCATGGAAATGACACAAGAATGATACTGAGAGAATCCCAAAAGCCTCAGCATTCTGGTAGTGTCTTCCGTTAGTCACAGGAACCACTGGGTGGGATGCTGGAATTTAATGGTAATGTGATAAGCACGTGGAATTATTGGTCTCAGTCACGTGTCTTGACGTCCACGTGACTTCAAGGAACGTGACCCCCATTGATCATACAGCACAAGACCCAAAGCAATAAACACCAACCCCGTTATCTGCCCCGTGACTGCTTGCCAGCTTTCAAGGAGCCTTCCTGAGCGTCCTGCAACGATTATACTCACAACAATAATCACAATTCGCTTCATCATGGAAGCAATAGAAAAAGAAAGTGCTGGAAAACAGCCTAACAACACAAAAGCCAAAACCATTTGGGAAAATTGAGCCATTCCGGATAAAACAGCAAGCGCGAGAAGCCAGCGGAGATTCAAAGTATCCAAATTATTGGATTTGGCGTCGTTAATGGCATCATTTAATGAAGGGGCTTCATTTATAGCAAATCCAATAGCAGATAAAACAAGACCAGTAGCGGAGATATAACATACCACGGTGAACTTGTCAGGCTTGTTTACCCCGGCTAAAGCGGACCGGATAACGGCAAATGGGTTCACTAAGACATTACTCCCATGGACTTCTTCATCATAGGACTGCACATTGTCCACGGTCACGTGAAAGTCATCTTTCTTTTCGTCCATGGAAGTATCTGACGCTGATACCGGGAGAATAGGACGGGAAGGGATTTTCGGAGACAGCTCAGGCGATGAAGACGGAGAGGCGTCTGTGTTGAGCACCAAGGAGGCGGGATCATGGGATGCAGAGGATTCAGGAGCCCACGTGATCAATTCTTTGCCGTACATTTGCTGGGCGGCTAAGACTAACGTGCTTATTATGCACATGGCGATACCTTTGACGTGGGTAGGGTTTCCCAAAAAGGAAAGTGGGGCGGAGTCACGTGAGCCACCTCCAGCTTCATCATTAGCACCAATCATCAACACCACGCCGGCGACCAACGGCACCAACAGAGCATAGGTCACTGCTGGGAATCGAACTTGGTACAATGTTCTATAGCCAAGAACCACCACAAGTGGGGTCAACGATTTCACACTGGCCACCGTCGCCACCGGAATAAGCAGAGTGGCACTAAGGGAGAAATATTTGCCGGAAAAATTGAAAATGCTTAACGGAAGAATCTTTGCAAGCATCGGGAGATTGAAGAGTTTTTCCGAAGAATTATCCGGTAATGTTCCTGATGGGAATTTGGTTTGCAACTTTGGGAACCGTCGTGCGAGGCACAAAATCCCACTAGAGGCTGCAGTAGCAATTGCAAATTGTATCATTGCAAGAAAAAATGGATAATTTAAGCTTGTCATAATAACTTTTGTAATTTGAGATGTAAATGACAGCATTGAGTACCATAAAAGGCAGAGTGCAATTGTTGACATTTTGCTGTGGATTTGGAAAATGCAATTTGGAAGTGAAATTGAAATTGGAACCTCTCAAATATTTGAGTACCAAAATCCTGCTTAGTCTTTAGATCTTTGGAATCTTCCGGTCTTGAATTATCGATAACTCAAAACGAGTCTTGCAAAACCGTAACCGAAGATCTGGAGTTAAATAGTCGTTATTCACCGGATAAACCCCTTTAAATAATTTATATGGCTGCAAACCTGCATATAGCCCGGATTATCAGCCTCACCCCTGTGTCTTCTTTATATTTTGACACAGCCATCTTCACATGAAATACACCTTACCACAAGCATCGCCCACAACGGCTTTGAGAGATCCCCTGCATAGTTTATCATCTTCATCAGCATGGGAATATCGCAATATCCGTACTGCGGTGATTGACCCAGAAATAAATGATTGTAAATCCACTGATTGTATGAGACCAAGACACCATTGGCTGGATTTTTCCGATAATTCATATAATTGGAGGTTCTTCCGAGGTGTGCTGTAACAAACAGCCAAAAGATCCGAACTCCAAAAAACATGCTGCTTATCAGCCATACCTGCAAATCCAATACAAGTGATTTTTCCCGGTGGTAACGTCGTCCTGCATATAACCTCCCCATTTATAGTATAAACGGAGACAACGTTAGAGTACCTTGAGCAATGCACAGTGGCGATGTTCCCGGAATCATTGCAGATATCCGTAAACACGTTTGTGCCGGGTCCACTGGGAAGTTTGCGCACAAAGGAGAATCGGCTGTAGTCCCATACAATGACATTCCCTAAAATATCACTGCTAAGCCCCACTTTGAATTTTCCGCTATACCGCAACTCATGAATTTGAGTCATGTGTCCACGTAAAGTGGTAACAAACTTGACTCTTTTGTTGTTTCCACCGGTGTGAGTCTGCCAAATGTGGATAACTCCGTCGCTAGCTCCGGTAACGAGCAATTTTTCCCCAATTTGGGCCAAAGCAGTGATATTCCCCAGATGAACATTCATGTAGAGGATGTTGTTGATGATAAGTGAGCCTCCTCCGCCAGAATTTCCATTTCCGGCAATTTCCAGTGCTGTTTTCCGAACTAAAACATCATCTTGAGCAGAAATAAACCGTGGTCGACCAATCCACCGTTTCAGTTTCTCACTAAACTCCAATTTATCCACTGGTAAGCTTAATTTCGACTCGAATGTAGTCACTGGTGGCAGTTTTTGTAAATCCAACATTTGCAAGTATAAATTGGGGTGGCTGAACACGATTTTCTCCATATGTCCCTTCAGAAATACCTGCATGGGTGTCTGACCAAAATTGTTGATCATTCCTATAACTGCCCGACGCTCCACTTCATCTGTAATATCGTCAACGTTAATGGCTCCATTATAAGACAGATGGTGGAAAACATTAACGTTTTTCACTGCTTCTTCGCCGTTTTGTTTGTAACCAAAAACCAAATCGATCCATTTATGCAAATTGGCCGAAACATACGGACTCTCTAAAGCTTCTCTGTTCTTGGCAATGAATATCTTAGCATCTCCATGTGCCCACGGCGGTAATTCAACATCTCCAACAGAATTTCCATCCTGCATATACCCAAATTCAAAGTCATTATCATTCACCAAGAACTCTGGCAAGTAAAAGAACTCCGGTGTGAGCTCCCGGACATCAGTAGTATTGTCACGTGACGCCAGATTCCATGCTTTCTCCACTGAGCTGAAGAGGCGGTCGGCATGGTCAAATTTACCTCCTTGTAAAAGAAGATACGACTGCACATAAGGCTTAACCCGGATTAAGTATGATGACACGATCATTGCAGACGAATAATGGGTCCCGTAATGGAAAGGCGGGGCGTTATCATCCTGGAGACTTTCCAAAGCATCGTATCGCTCTTGGAATTGCCTTTTTCGGCCATCACTTTGAGCTCCCATAGGTTTTGAGAAGTCCCGGAACGTTTCTGGGTTAGACAAATCGAGTTTTTCGCTTGTATAGTCGGCAAGAACCCACGGAAATACCGGATACTGCGTCAAGTCATTGAATGTTCGTCCAGCCACGGTATTCACCACCATCAAATAGTAGAAATTGGACATCTCTCCCATACACCATTTTCTTGTGGCTGCCTGCATTTGCGGAGTACCACTAGTAAAACCAGAGGCCAAAGCAGACGCTAACTTGGATGCAAATGAAGAAGATGAAGACGAGGCTTGGCTTCCCGATTGGGAAAGCGCTGACTGATATGACGACAATTCCAACGTCATAGCAAGATCCTTATCGAGTCCTTTACCGGAAGCAAACGGAATAAGCTTTTGATAAACGGTATCTCTATCTTTTGAGTTCAAGCACGTGATCAAGATACTAGCACCGTCACTAAAGAACATTTCCAAGGCGATATCTCGAAGTAGAAATTTCCTTTTCGTCACCGACGCCAATTTGTCAAGGGCCCAGCTTTTCGTATGATGAGCTTTTGTCCTGGCAGCTTTATCATTTTGGGCATTAACTAGCTGGAGGTACGGATCTTTCAATTCCGGTGGTGCTTCATCAGAATCCACGACATTTCCATCGGAACAATGGCAGTAGTTTTCGAGCAAATACACGTGTGTGTTGCCCATAACCATGAGACTGACCACGGCTTCCAAACCGTTAATTCGAGAAACGTTCCAAAGGGCCTGGATCTTATCTCCGAGAAAAAGACTTCGGATCACCTTCCTATTTCGGTCTTCTCCGATGCCCGTCCGCTTATCTCCGTCGTTTTCCCCATAATAATCTTCCTCGTCGTCGATGTCGTCAATGTCTTCGTTGCCAGTGTCAAAGTCGTTGACGTCAACGCACGAGTCGGAGCCAGACGTTGCGTCTCCGAGGGAGGTTTGTGGGGCAAAAGTTGAATCATGCATGGCATTCAATTCGGAAAAACTCCCATCATCAAAACTATCAAAAGTTTCATTGGCCACGGGTCTTTTTATCGGAACTTCCATTGCATAATATAGTTTTTCCGATTCAGCCAATTGATCTTCAACAACCATAAATTTCCTCATTCGATCTGCTCCTTCAATGTAATCCAAAACATACCCTGGTTTTTTGTTGTTATTCACTTCAAAAACCCGATACACCTCATTTTTTGCCCTAGAAAGACTCGTAACCGCATGATCATTGTTATCATGGTTATCCTGAATTTCTCGATTATATTTTGTCACCTCATCTTTGATAATTTTCCCTTTGAGTCCTTCACAATCCGTCTCAAAATTCTTGATGAATCCACCATCCATATAAGCCAATCTGCCGCCGTTACTAAGGGTAACTTTGACCATATCTAGCAAATTGACGCACCGTAACTCGCCGATTTTGCTAAGTCGGAATTGGAGGTTCTTAGTGAAGATATTCCGGACCGCGGGGAACCGTTGAAGATGTCGGATTATCTCCTCATCATTCCGTGTCACGAGGTACTCGAAGAAAGTACCAATGAGTTCTTCCGAATTATCGTAATCAGATATCACCGCCGCATGCGTTTGTACTTGCTTAAACGCCGATTGTCGCATGATATAACCCGCCCTTAATAAATTGATAAAATGCTCAGCAAGACGGAATTGTGATTCCGTAGGCAATTTGATGAAGTTTCCTAAAAGAATCTCAACGACTTGCGAAAGAAATGAGTCCGTAAGAACGTCATTTTGCAAGAATAAAACCTGCTTATATGAGATATTCTTAACTTCTTCATCCATAGCAATTTCCAAATTTTCCGCCACAGAAAGCCCGGAAAGTTTTAAAACCACCAGATGTCCAATCATAGTCTTCAATTTCACCCGATGATGTGCCTGGATATGCTTGCTGGTATTTTCCGACTCAATAAGAACAATCAGACACGTGAGAAATCGGTCCAAGTCCTCATCTGAAAGAGTGAATTTTTGGAGAACATATTCTGCATAATAGAATTCCAAAAGTAACCCGACATTTTTGGCATATTCTCCATAATGACGTCCGTCTTCTGCTGAATGCAGTAACATCTGGGTGGAATGATAGAAGATCTTCGGAAAAACCGTACTCAAAATCAATTTCACCGTAATATCATTGAGACTCTTCAAGATGGCGAAAAGTTCTCTTGCATCCAAAACCTTCTCGAGGAAAATATCCGCCAATGCATCTGCCCAACGGTCGGAACATTTTCGGAAACTCTTACCGAATTGTGGAGATGCCCATTCTGAAGCTAAACGTAAATGACCGAAGATTTCAACTGCTCCTTCAAGCCAGTCCTTGCTTTGGAAAATGCTCTTTAAAGCTGGATTTTTCGTTATGCCCGCTTTGACAAAATCCACATGCTGATTTGCCAAATGAATGGAATTGAAACAAACGGAGAAAATCTCATCTTCCGTACTTTTTTGCTTTCTCGGACTCACTGGAGAACTCGGAACACTAAGGATTTCTCCGTACCTCAGACTCACATCACACATTGCCGTAAGAACCATGTTGTTAAGAATCAACAAAAACTCAGGAACAGCGATTTTTGTGGACTTGGAAATTTTTTCATGGTCCAAAACTTTGGAAAGAGAATCATCGTGTTTCTTTGGTTCCGTTAATCCGAATGCTGCCATGACAATTCTCATAATCACCTGATCATTCAGCCACCAGCTACTCAAATAATGAGTAAGCATCTCTAAGCCTCGGTTAACTTGAAAGAACCTTTTAATAATAGCCGGTCCTAAAACTTGCAAGAGCTTGGCAAGCAACTCAATACCACGACAAACGATTCTTTCATCACTTTGGTCATTTTTGTATGGGAATAAGAGCAAAATCCAATGGATGGTGATCAGACGAGAGAATCTTTTCAATGATTCATCCAGAGTATCTTCAGCGAAGAATCCGTTGGTTAAAGCATATAAAGACGAAACTCCAAGATCATCAACGGAATCTTTTGTACCATCTCCATATAAGGCAAAAATGACAAATCTTGCAAATGACCGAATCGCTTCAACTGAACTCTCTGTAGCCAAAGCCGAATGCAAAAAATCACGTAACATTGTAGAATCACTCATGGAAGGGTTCTTCTTAAATAATTGACGTCTCATAAATTGAGTTAACCTTTTCAACAATTTCACTTTACTCAAAACTCTCATATTATGATTTGAGAATCTCCGTGACGTCACCAAAGATGCAAGATGGCCATTAAGACGTGGCAAATCGACTGTACCGTCATAAAGATCAAAATCAAGCACAAGTTTTCTGTAAGCATGCAGATCACAAATGAGCAAATCTTCTGAGCTCTCTATGGATGTTGTAAACAGCAAAAACAAGTCCAAAATGCTTGAGCCGCCCAGAATATGGCCAAAATTTAGTTCCACATTATATTTTGTTTTGTAGTGGCGTAGCAAGAGAGAAAATATATGGAAACAGTCGTTGTTTTCAAATTCTTTGTAAATTCTCCAACTGTTTCGAATGCAAGTCATGACAAATTGTAAGCAAATCATTAATAAATGGTTATGATTATCAACATCGTGGCATTCGTTGGTGACTTTCTCAAAAAGTGTCACCAAAAAATTGGCTCCTCCAAGACAATAAAGTGAGCCATTAAAGGAATCTGCAGAATGCATTAGCGTGGATCTCGACACGTATTCCATAAAGTGAGGATCGGAACAATTCAAAAGCACATTTTGTTTCCCAAATGACGATTTTTGCAACAATGCAGCGATCTCCGCTTTCCCGAATATACGTCTTCTCTCGGAAATACCGGGTCCATTGGAAGAGTGGCCCTTTTGAGACCTTCTGTGTCTTCTAGAAGCTCGTGACAGCTTCCCTGCTGAAATCAGGGCCACTCTAGAACCCAAAAGAGTAAGATTATATGGAGTAAGATGGTTAAGAACATCGAAAATATTGTCTGCAGTGAGATCCTTAGAGTTCCAATCGAACCCTGGGCCCAATGCGTACATTGTAGCAATCCATTCTTCGGAAAGCAGACAATTAAGAAGGGTCAAATCGTTCAAAAGGAGCTCATCTCGACTGAGGTCTCTATCTGCAGCAGTAGAGTCATCATTTGCACCACAATATCCCACGTATAACTTGTTCCATGAGCCGACAAAGCGATCTAATGAAGGACATGGGATAGACTCTGTTTTTTCGCCATTAACAAATAAGGAAAGGTTTTGATAATGATCATAAGAAAGTGCAAGATGTGCTAATACACCATTCAGCAGTAAAGATTCGTCAATGACACGGTTAAATGTGTATCTCATGCGGGAATTTGTCAGGGAATCCAAGATTTCGATCATCACTTGATTATAATTGGCCAATTGAACGTACAAACTGGTACCTTGAGACGTTGAGGAGTTTGTTAGGGAGAATAAAGGCACAATAGAAGTATCAGAAGATGTTCCTGAGTGTGAGGAAGTCGGAATTGCCACTTTGAACCATGAATATATGGTGAAACATTTTTGGGAGACTTCATGCGGGAGTGGGATTGGAAGTGATGAAGAACGGAATGCATTAAGGATGAAAAGTGGATATTGAGAAGGATATTTGGAGCTTATAGAAGTCAAGAGCTCGAGGATTTTCGTCTTTATATGGAGTAAACTTTTGGAAGGACGAGATTTGGCTAATAATGGAGCCATCAATAGTTTAAGTGTAGGAGAATCAATGCCAATTTCTGTCATTTGAACAATGAATTTAGACTTTTCTGAAGCAAGCTTATGAGGGGCAGGAGTAGTCCAATCCAGGACGGAAGATAGAAATGACATATAATCATCGACAATGGCATTTGTAGCACCAAAAGTGTATAATTGGCATCTGCTCGTATAGCTTGAGAAGCATTGACGGAGCAATTCATAAATGATCAACTTGAAATCAAGATAAACCTCGTCATCTAGGACGTTTAACTGGTTTATGCACAGGATTAGACATTCATATTGGGATTTCGTAATTGCTGTTTTCAGCAGATGTTCAGGAACAGCCCAAATGACATCCTGACAGAGAACAGATTGTAATTGTGAAGAATCGTGAGCATAATCAATAAGTTCAGTCAGCCAATTGAAAAGAAGGTCATTATTAAGGGAGAAATGGAGCAAAATGTCGTTTATGATTGATTTTAGTATAGGTATTTCCGGAGATGTCTCATTTGGCTCAGGCATTTTGACTTATATTTTGGTCACTAGATTTTTGGATATCAATATAAAGGGACGGCAAAGGATAAGTTGGTACTCGGAAGGAGCGGTTTTGGTGAAAGTGGATCGCGGGGTTTCACTAAGAGATCACGTGATGCGACGAATTTGCAGCCATGAGGGAGATGGAATACTGGAAAGATTATGTGGAGGGGTGGATTAGATTAAAAATGGGATTTTCTTAGATAATTAGATAAAAAAAGAAGAATAAATTAAGGGGGAATCCCTGGTTTATATAGTTTTTTGCACCGCAAGAGAGTTAGAAAATAATGTCGTGCATGAATATGTATATGCAATGTAAGTTTTTAAGGGGGCGGGGTAAATGCAAAGTTTTTCCGATGATTATTATAAATAAACGATCCTCGTCCCCCAATATTTATGGCTCTTTTTTTATAATTTGCTCGGTTTTTCTTTCTTATTTCTCCTTTTCTCCATTTTCTGATTTATGGTTTAGCAATTTGCGCGCGCTAAAAGGTGAAATTCGTGGGGCAGCCACGCCAATCCCTACACGTGAGATTATCTATTTACAGTGGATCAAAACCAAAAATCAAATCCAAAAATCAAATCCAAAAATCAAAACCAAAATCTAAAGCAAAAATCAAAATCTCAGCAAATCCAAAATTACTGCCAAATGATGAATGAAGATTCTCCGGATTTTCCAGTACCGCAAAATTCCCAGGATTTTCAAGTATCACAAGATTATCAAGATTTAACCGATGTCAGAGAAAAATGGTTAGCCTTGAGTCGAACACATCCTGAAGATGGTGTCGCTTGGAATATCATCCCCTCTTTACAATGGGATCAAATCTTTTCTGTTGATGCTAGTTCTATTGTTGATCTTACCCATAAAGTTGGTAAGATAAACTGTGCTTCTTTAGTTGATGCTAGAGGAAATATGTACGCAGAAGATGCTCCAGAGAATGTGGTGGCTATGGCGATCCCCCCGGAACTCTTCCAACTGTTGATTTCTGTTTTCGGCGTTAATGGCTCCCCCGTTGTCAGAAACATCCTAGTTAAACCAGATTCCGATAGTCCATTCACCATCGAAAAGTTCCCCCCTTTCTTTGTTGTCCATTTGCTCTCATCCGATGCTCCAACTACAAGATCCTCCAGATACTCCCAGATTAATAACCAGAACCGCATGGTGGCGTTCTCTTTGTCCCAAACAGCCACTTTTGCTGATCTCATCTCCACAGTCAAGAATCACTTGTTTAAACCAGCAAAATCTCCTGTGAATATCCGTCTATGGTTTGCCTCCACTTCCAACTCCGACGAATTGCCCTTTCAAGTATCGCCAGCCTACTTTGTGGAATCTGTGGCGCAAAAAAAGCTAGTGGTTCCTCAAATATACCTGTCCTCTTTATACAGCCAAGGAATCCGCTCGTCAAAATTGCACCTTGTTGTGGAACCTCTAGAGCGCAATATGTTCCCGTTGGACTCCTACATCAACACTGTGGCCAATTCTATTGATAACGACTCTACTACAGTGTCTGCAGGAGGCCGTTGTGGTTTATCTAATCTCGGCAATACTTGCTACATGAACTCCGCTTTGCAATGTTTGGTACATCTACAAGAAGTTAATTCTTACTTCCTTTACGACATTTACAGCCGTGAGTTGAACAGAACTAATCCTTTGGGATATAAAGGTGATGTCGCCGTGGCCTTTTCTGGATTACTCCACAAGCTTTTCGATCCTACAGCTAAAGGTCAGTCTCACGTTACTCCACGTGAGTTTAAATATACTATTGGCCGTCACTCGTCAGTTTTCCACGGCTATCAACAACAAGATTCTCAAGAGTTTGTCAGTTGGTTATTGGATGCTCTTCATGAAGATCTCAACAGAATTCACCAAAAACCTTATTGTGAAAAACCCGAGTTGAAAGATGAAGATGTTGATAACAAAGATGCCATTAAACAGCTTGCAAACACTTGCTGGGATCAATACAAGAAACGCAATGATTCTGTCATTGTGGACCTTTTCACTGGGTTGTACCAGTCAACATTGGTTTGTCCGGATTGTTCTAAAACGTCCATGACTTTTGACCCTTTCAATGATATCACTTTGCCAATGCCTGTGAATAAGAAATGGTACCATGAGCTTATCATCGTTGATTTATCTGGAAACGGCGGTAGTGAGCGGAAAGTGTTGCTGAAATTGGAAGTGGAGCTCAACAAAACGTCTAATTTTGATGATCTTATTGCTTATTTGAGTCTGTTCTTGAAAGTGGCTCCAGAACACTTGTTTCTCTTTGAACACTTCAGAAACTTCTTCTACAGGAATTTCCAGGAAAACAGAACTCAGTACAAGTTCTTACCCATCAGTGAATTGATTTCTGATGCCGATGTCATTGTTGCTTATGTGATTCCTCATGATCCTAATAGTGAAATAATTGTTCCTGTTCTCAATACCGTTCACGATGAAGATTCATCATATAATATCGCTGAGCCATTTGGGTTACCGCTTTTCATTACTTTAAACAAGGAAACCGAAACAAAGAGCTTTGGCACCATTAGGCGCAAACTTGAAAACGTGGTGAAAAGTCTCACCAATGGAGACATCGAAAGCAAATATCGTGAAATCACAAGCGTTTCCCCAGGAAAAACATCATTTTCTGCTGAAGATTTCCCTGGTTTGGTGAAACCAATAAGATCTATTCCTGATGATACTGTCATGGTTGAAGAAGAAGAAGAAGAAACCGATAGTATTGTTTCATTGGCTAATCCAGAAGTGGATGCAGATTTTGGGTTTGAAATCAAATATTACGTTGATGAACCTGCGAAATCTCCGTATCACAGAGGTCCTAGAAGATATTTCGGGGCAGAGCAAGATGTTCCTTCGGTTGGTCCATTACATATTCCAAGAGGAAGGCCACAACTTGCAAATTTGCCAGTTTTATCAAGCAAGCTTCCAGAAATCAAGCGGAGATTCTACCATTATCCAAAATACTTACAGGAACAACGTCTGAGACAGGAAAATGAGTCCATGGTGACTGCACCAGAGGATCCATGCAGTGAAACAGACAAGAATGACTATATTATGGTGAATAATGATGGTGAAACCGAGGAAAAGCCTCAACAGCAAAAACAACAACAACAACAAGCTACAGACGAAGATTCAGAATCAGACACTAATTGGGATAGTGTACAGCCACTATTTGATTCAGTGGATCATCTTGAAGGACCACCACCAAATCTACCAACGAACGAATCAGAAAGAGATTTCAGCAGCGAAACTCATAGTCCTATTGACCCACCAAGTCAGCAAAACGAAGGTATTGTTGAAGATGCTGAACTTGTTAATGGGAAAACCATGCTTGTTTGCGAATGGGACCCGGTTATTTACCAGCAATTTTTCCTGGAGCCACAAGACCAAGCATGGGAGAATATTCCCGAGATTCCAAACCCAGAATTGGCAGAAAGCAAGAGGAAAGTGGCTTTACAGCAAAAATCGTCCATTTCTTTATATGATTGTCTTCGGAACTTCAGTACACCGGAAGTTTTAGGAGATCATGATCTTTGGTACTGTCCACGGTGCAAGGATCATAAAAGGGCCACCAAGACTATTCAAATCTGGAAAACAGGAGATATCCTTGCATTCCATTTGAAGAGATTTTCCAGTGCACGTGCTTTCAGTGACAAAATCTCCATGGTTGTGGATTTCCCTATAGAAGGACTTGATATGAATGATTACGTTGCTTCAAATGAAAAAAGCAACTCACTTATTTACGATTTGGTGGCCGTTGATAATCATTATGGTGGACTTGGTGGAGGTCATTATACGGCATCGGTGAAGAATTTCCGTGATGATAAATGGTACTACTTTAATGATAGTGGGGTAAGTGAATTAAATGATCCCAGCGACTGCATCAGTGGAGCAGCATACTTGCTTTTTTATAAGAAGCGGAAAGAAAACGGAATTGCTGGAGGAGAAAATGTTGAAAGTTTGCTTTCACAAGGAAGAGCTGCTTACCAAGAAAAGCTTGAAAGGACAAGACAAAATGTGAAGGCGGTGACTGAGCAAGTTGATTTGTATACACTGCAAAAACATGAGCTTCAATTAGCCGAGGAGGAAATTCGGAGAGGGCAAGAGAAAGTTTCCGGAGGTGATGATGATGATAATGACGGAGAAGAAGAAGAAGAAGAAGAAGAAGATCTCTATGAAGATGCAAATAGCAATGGAGGACGAGAGAACATTGGAGGAAACGGGAAAAAAACCAGATCTCCAATGACAGAACAACAAATGAAGTTTGAATTTGAAAATCAACGGAAACAAAGACTCATTTCCAAAGATTATGATCTGCCACGATCCGTGAACATTAGTCATGGTTATTCATCATCTGTTTCTAATCTTGCTTCTCCTATGTCATCTGAGGAGGAGTAATCACAGACTAGCTCTTACAGAGCGGATAACAAATTTTTGGCTCTTTCGGTGGATAAATGAATGGCTTCTTTAAGAACATCAAGAGTCACATTGGCACCACCTCCAGCAACACTGACATGGTTCAATTTTGAAGAAGAAGAAGCAATTATGTTAATTTTTGACTCACATGGAGTTTCTTCAGCTTCACCTTCCAAATCAGCCAAAAGAGCTAATTGGTCAGGCTTCTCATCTACCTCGACAACACCAAAACTGGAAGAAATGGAATCTTTGGACAAATCAAGCTTCAAAGGAGAAGCCTTCTCTGGGTTTGCATCAAGGCAATAAAGACCTGCAGATTGGTTCAAGTGACCAAAATTGCCTCTTGATCTAACAGGAACACGAACATTGGGGTCAATGCCAGAATCTGCCATATATACTCTCGGAAGAGAAGTGTTTTTCAAAGCATTCAAGAGAGCATGATGAACTGAGTCGAAAAGTGGACCTTCACGAGAGAACACTTTGATATGGGCATAAAGCACGTATCTGAGATGCTTATTGGTGATATTGACAGCGTTTAAAGAGAGCAAATCGGATTCTTCTAGCGTTTTGTCATCAGGATAGTATATCATTGGGTTTTCATTGTGATCGTTGATTTGATAGCCAGGAACAATGGCTAATGACGAGACAGGAAGGAGTTTCAGAAGAAACACGTGATTATACAAAGATTGAGAAAGAATCATTTCTTCATCCGAAGGAGCTCCTTGACGGCCTCTAGCTATATCCACCACGGGATAAACGGAGGTATAAGGGGAGTGTTTTTCCGAAGAACCAAGCAAATCATCTTGAGCGTTGGCTTCGATTATTCCGACGGTTATTCCGCAGAACACGTGAGAGGAACCATTTTTAACAATGGCAGATCCAACAACGTTATTGGAACCAAGATGATTGAGGTTTCCTTGAGATGCATCTAACGGCTTAAATTGGTCAAAATCCCGCAAAGAGGGGCGAAGGTCATGGGCAAGATGACGCTGAAGGGTAAGATCGGGGGATATTCTTGCTAATACTGATGGAGGGAAAATGTGGCTCATGATGGGATGGTGATGGGAGTGATGGGATGTGTACCAGTGCATCACCACTGGTGCACTGGGTATGCACGTGATAATTATGCACGTGCACAAAGTGCACGTGTATTGTCATTTGCCCGACTGATGAATCACGTGATCACGGAATACGCACATGTTTTGATGCACGTGCACAAAGTGCACGTGTCTTGCTATGAGGCCCGACTGTGCACGCAGATCACGGGATACCCACGTGATCTATTGCTTTGGTGTATGGATGCACGTGCATTGGAATAAGGCCCCATCATATCCGTTCATCCGCTGAATGCACTGGCCTCGCCAATGCACTGACGAGGCCAGTGCACCGGCGTGTGGCCAGTGCGATGGCCGGAAACAAAGACCCTTTTTGGAAACGGCCATGCGCGATAACAACCCTTACTATTTGATGCGATTTCATTGGATAATCAAGATTATCAGTACGGCATACAAGTCGTATAAACCTTGATATATGCAGGAGGTGCATTTGTTAATATTATTCGCTTCTTCGCGTGTTTTGATAAGCACCACGAGACTCCAAAATGAGTCAATAAATATTTTCTTCTTCCTCTTCTTTCTCTTCTTCTCTTTTTCTTTCTTCTTTTTCTAGCGGCAAATGTCGTTTACTGAATACCACCCAAAAGTGTACGATTACGACGAAGTACCGCAAAATTCATCATGGGCACATAATCTTCCTGTTGAAAAAGGATTATATAATCCAGAATATGAAAAAGACGCTTGTGGCGTTGGTTTCACTTGTCATTTAAAAGGACAAGCTTCACATAAAATTGTTTCTGATGCTAAGAATTTACTTTGCAATATGACCCATCGTGGTGGAGAACTTAATCCAAAAGATGGTGATGGCGCCGGATTAATGTGTTCTTTACCCCACCGGTTTTTACAGAGAGAGTTTGCTTATCATTGCAACGTTACATTACCCGATTTGGGTCAATATGGTACGGGTAACGTTTTTTTCAAGAAGGACCCGGCAGTGTACGAGAAATCCAAGGCGATTTTTGAAAATATCGCCACCTCTTTACTGTTGAAAGTGCTAGCATGGAGGGAAGTTCCCCATGACTCGTCAATTTTGGGTCCTGCCTCCCTCTCACGTGAGCCATTGATTATGCAGCCAGCGATTGTTGTGGCGGAAGGAGAAGAAGCAGCAATATCTCGTCAGGAACTTGACCGTCGTTTATTCCTTTTACGGAAGCAAAGTTCCCATACAATTGGTCTTCACAACTGGTTTTACATTTGCTCATTGAATTCCCGAACAATTGTTTATAAAGGCCAATTGGCACCAAATCAGGTTTACGCTTACTACTTTGATCTTGTCAATGCTGATTTTGATGCCCATTTTGCTCTTGTTCACTCTCGTTTCTCCACAAATACCTTTCCCTCTTGGGATAGAGCCCAGCCGTTGAGAATGGCGGCTCACAATGGTGAAATCAACACTTTACGTGGTAATAAAAACTGGATGAGAGCTAAAGAAGGAGTGATGAAGTCAGAAATGTTTGGTGAGGAATTGGAGAAATTGTTCCCTGTCATTGAGGAAGGTGGCTCCGATTCTGCTGCTTTCGATAACGTTTTGGAGCTTCTTGTTATCAATGGCGTGGTTTCTTTGCCGGAAGCAGTGATGATGTTGATTCCAGAAGCGTGGCAGAATGATACAAATATCGATTCCAAGAAAAAAGCGTTCTATGAATGGGCCGCTTGTCTTATGGAACCTTGGGATGGTCCTGCATTGTTTACATTTGCTGATGATCGTTACTGTGGTGCTAATTTGGACAGAAACGGTTTGAGACCATGTCGTTATTATGTGACTAACGACGACCGCATTATTTGTGCTTCTGAAGTCGGTGTCATTGATGTTAATCCGGAACTGGTTTTGCAAAAAGGTCGTTTGCAACCGGGAAGAATGCTCCTTGTGGATACCCACGAGGGAAGAATCGTCGACGACCGTGAACTCAAAAATAAAGTGGCTACTCGCTTCGACTTTAAATCTTGGGTCTCGGCTAATATCATCACTTTAGATGATCTTTGTCATAAATTGTCTTCACGTGATATCCCCTTGGATCACCAAATCCATACCGATTCGGCTATTTCCGTGCAAACAGACCCTCGGCTTTTAGCTTTCGGATATTCCCATGAGCAGATGTTGAACATCTTGTCTCCGATGGCTGAAGGAAAAGAGGCTTTGGGGTCCATGGGAAATGACGCTGCATTGGCTTGTGTTTCGGAACAACCGAAATTGCTATACGAATATTTCCGCCAGCTCTTCGCTCAGGTGACAAACCCGCCAATTGACCCAATCAGAGAAGAAATCGTCATGTCGTTGGAGTGCTACGTCGGTCCTCAAGGGAACTTGTTGGAAATGAAACCAGATCAGTGCAACAGGTTGCTCTTGAAATCTCCCGTGTTGACATCACGTGAGATGCACCACATCCGAAACATGCAGAAGGTTTATCCGTCATGGACAGTTTCTACTATTGATATTACCTTCTCACGTGACGACGGTATCTTGGGCTACATCAACAAAATCTCCGACATCTGCCACGATGCGTCGCAGGCTATCGCCAACGATACCAAGATCATCATTTTATCCGACCGTGCTACTGCCGCGGATAGAGTTCCTATTTCGGGGCTTATTGCCACTGGTGCCGTTCACCACCATTTGGTCAGACAAAAACAACGTACTAAAGTGGCTATTCTTTTAGAGACGGCTGAGGCACGTGAGGTTCATCACGCTTGTTGTTTGGTTGGTTACGGTGCTGATGGTATTAACCCATACTTGGCTATCGAGACATTGTGCAGGATGAAGCGGGAGAACCTACTCAAAAAGGAAATGAGCGAGGAAGAGATAGTGAAAAACTACAAGTACGCCGTTGACGCGGGCATCTTGAAGGTGATGTCCAAGATGGGCATTTCTACATTGGCTTCTTATAAAGGTGCTCAAATCTTCGAGGCCTTGGGTATTGATAACTCCGTCATTGACCGGTGTTTCGCCGGTACTGCATCTAGAATCAAGGGTATTACTTTTGAGTATATTGCCGAAGATGCTTTTGCCCTTCATGAACGCGGGTACCCTTCAAGAGAGACAAACAAGCCCGTGGGACTCCCCGAAACAGGAGAGTACAACTGGAGAGACGGTGGAGAAAAACACGTTAATGACCCAGCAGCCATTGCTTCTATGCAGGACGCCGTTAGAAACAAGAACGAACGGGCATATGATGCATACTGCAAGAAGGAGTATGAAGCTATCAAGAACTGCACATTGCGTGGGTTACTTGATTTTGACTATGAGTCGGCTACGCCGGTTCCGATTGACCAAGTGGAGCCATGGACGGAGATTGTTCGAAGATTTTTCACCGGAGCCATGTCTTATGGATCTATTTCTATGGAAGCACACTCTACATTAGCTGTTGCTATGAATAGACTTGGTGGAAAATCCAATACCGGAGAAGGTGGAGAAGATGCCGCCAGATCTCAAGTTAATGCTAATGGGGACACGATGAGGTCTTCTATTAAGCAAATTGCGTCGGGTCGTTTCGGAGTGACGTCATACTATTTAGCTGATGCCGATGAGTTGCAGATCAAAATGGCCCAGGGAGCTAAGCCCGGAGAAGGTGGTGAATTGCCCGGACACAAAGTTTCCGAACTGATTGCCAAAACGAGACATTCTACCCCTGGAGTGGGGTTGATTTCCCCGCCTCCTCATCACGACATTTACTCGATCGAGGACTTGAAGCAATTGCTCTACGACTTGAAATGCTCGAATCCAAGGGCTAGAACGTCGGTGAAATTGGTTTCCGAGGTTGGTGTCGGTATTGTCGCTGCCGGCGTGGCTAAGGCAGGATCGGAGAATATCTTGGTGTCTGGAGGTGACGGAGGTACTGGTGCAGCCAAATGGACCTCTATCAAATATGCAGGGTTGCCCTGGGAATTAGGGTTAGCAGAATCCCACCAGACGTTGGTTTTGAACGATTTAAGAGGTCGTGTGATTTTACAAACTGACGGACAAATCAAGACTGGTCGTGACATTGCAATTGCATGTCTCTTGGGAGCTGAGGAGTGGGGATTTGCAACCACGCCGCTTATTGCCATGGGATGTATTTTCATGAGACGCTGTGAGCTTAATGTTTGTCCCGTTGGTATTGCAACGCAGGACCCAGAACTTCGGAAAAAGTTCAAGGGTACTCCGGAGCACGTGATCAACTTTTTCTACTATATGGCCAATGAATTACGGCAGTACATGGCCAAGTTGGGGTTCCGGACCATCAATGAGATGGTGGGACGTACGGAGGTTTTGAAGGTTCGGGAGGATTTGCGCAATACCAAGAATGCCAATATTGACTTATCTCCGATCTTAACTCCGGCTCATACGATCAGACCGGGCGTTTCGACTCACTGTGTGAGGAAACAAGACCACAAATTGCACGTGCGTCTTGACAACAAGCTAATTGATGAAGCTGAAACCACGTTGGAGAAAGGATTACCCGTTACAATCGACTGTAACGTTGTTAACACGGACCGTTCGCTTGGATCCACCCTTTCTTACCGAGTGTCCAAGACTTTTGGTGAACAAGGATTGCCACATGACACGATTCACGTGAATGTCAAAGGATCTGCAGGACAATCCTTTGGAGCGTTCCTAGCGCCAGGAATCACGTTGGAATTGGAGGGTGATGCTAATGACTACATTGGGAAAGGATTATCCGGAGGGCGGATCATTGTTTATCCGCCAGTGGAGTCTGTTTTCAAAGCAGAAGACCAGATTATCGCCGGTAACACGGCATTTTTCGGTGCTACCTCGGGAGCTGCTTTCATCCGCGGAGTTGCCGCGGAACGGTTTGCTGTGAGAAACTCAGGTGCTGTCATTGTTGCTGAAGGAACTGGTGATCATGGCTGTGAATACATGTCCGGAGGACGTGTTGTCATTTTAGGAGGAACAGGCCGGAATTTTGCTGCCGGAATGTGTGGCGGAATTGCCTATGTTTTGGATATGGCCCAGGATTTTGGCGAGAAGGTCAATAAGCAAACGGTGGAGCTTTCTAGTGTTAGTGAGCCGAGCGAAATTGCCTTTTTGAGAGGTCTTATTGAAGACCACCGTCATTACACTGGATCTGAAGTTGCCGAGCGGATTTTGCAAGATTTCAACCGGATTTTGCCCCGCTTTGTTAAGGTTTTACCCCATGACTACAAGAAAGTGCTCGAACAGGAGAAACAAAAGCAGGAAGAAGCCAAAAAGAAGGAGCTCAACAACTTCCTCCGGAATATTAAGGAAGACCCGGATTGTGACGCTACAAATGGAGAAGCAGCCAAGATTAAGCGTGGTCACGTGAAGGCGGAACCCAAAGTTTTGGACCTTGAAGACACGATTACGAACCCGGAAACAGAGAAAAAAGCAGTGGCTCAAATCGACAAGCTCCGTGGGTTCATGAAGTACAAGCGGAGAAACGAAAAGTACAGGCCCAGCAAAGAAAGAACCAAAGATTGGGAAGAAATGACGTCACGGCTCACAAAAGAAGAATTGAAGTACGAAACGGCTAGATGCATGGATTGCGGAGTTCCGTTTTGTACGTCCGATACAGGATGTCCGATTTCCAACGTTATTCCGAAATGGAATGAGTTGGTGTTCAAAGATCGTTGGTACGATGCTTTGCAGCGGTTGTTGATGACCAACAACTTCCCTGAATTCACAGGAAGAATCTGTCCTGCACCTTGCAACGGAGCCTGTGTATTGGGCATTAACGAAGATCCTGTCAACATCAAGTCGGTTGAATGTGCCATTATTGACTATGGATTCGAGCAAGGGTGGATAAAACCACAGCCACCGAAATTCCGGACGGGAAAAACCGTTGCTATTATTGGATCCGGACCAGCGGGCCTTTCTGCAGCAGACCAATTGAATAAAGCTGGTCATTCTGTCACGGTTTACGAAAGAGCAGACCGTCCTGGTGGGTTGATGATGTACGGAATTCCAAACATGAAGTTGGATAAACGCATCGTCAAGAGAAGAACCGATTTGTTGGCTGATGAAGGAGTCAAGTTTATGTGCAGTACGTCTGTTGGAGAAGATATCACCATTGAAGAGATTAGCGGGAATAACGATGCAGTTATTTTCGCTATCGGGTCTACCATCCCACGTGATTTGAATATCCCCGGTCGTGATCTCAACAATGTCGATTTCGCCATGAAGCTCTTGCACTCCAACACCAAGGCTTTGCTTGAAAACAACTTGCAAACTATCAAGGAGCAAATCTCAGGAAAGCACGTGATCGTCATTGGTGGCGGAGACACCGGTAATGATTGTCTTGGCACTTCTACACGTCACGGGGCCAAATCCGTTACCAATTTTGAGTTGTTGCCTACCCCGCCTGAAACCCGTCCTAGAGATAACCCATGGCCACAATGGCCACGTGTTTTCCGGGTTGATTATGGGCATTCGGAAGTTTCTGCTCATTATGGAAAAGATCCACGTGAATATTCCGTTTTATCTAAGGAATTTGTTGACGACGGAAATGGAAACGTTAAAGGGATCAAAACCGTTCGTGTTGAGTGGAAACGGTCTGATTCTGGTGCTTGGCAAATGGCTGAAATCCCTGGTTCCGATGAATACTTTGAAGCTGATGTTGTGCTTTTGTCTATGGGTTTTGTTGGTCCGGAAACGGAAAAATTGCACGTGACCAAATCAAAGCGGGGCACAATTGACGTTTTCGATCCTGCGGGGTACCGTTTGGCTGCAAATGATAAATTGTTCGCTGCAGGTGATTGCAGAAGAGGTCAATCTTTGGTTGTTTGGGGTATTCAAGAAGGTCGTCAATGTGCACGTGAGGTGGATGAATTTTTGATGGGTGGTACTAGATTGCCGGGTAATGGTTCTGTGGAGCAGAGGAGTTATAAGTTGTTGGAGGAGTATGCCGAGAAGAATGCCTGATTGCATGCGATAGCATGCGATAGCATGCTATTCAGTATGCGATAGCATACTGAAGATGAAGTATGCGATAGTGAATACCTGAAACACAACTGAAACAACAACGAAACATATTTGAAACGTTAGTGAAACATTTAGAAACTTGAATATTTATTACATTAGATATTACTTGCATTGTAATATGAACTGATGATAGTGCTATGAAGTACTGAAAGATTTGAAACACCATATAAACATCAATGAAACGTACTTGAAACATCAATGAAACATAGTCAAAAACATGAAATATAACAATGGAAACTCCTTGTATATTGAACATGCGTAGCATGCAGCATGCGATAGCATGCTGAATAGAATGTTGATTTTAAAATCATCTGAAACATTTAGATATTTGAAACGATTATGAAACATCCTTGAAACATCTAAATCAGGAAATTATTGTCAACTTTAGTCTTGTAGTTTACTTTCTACTTAGTGAAACATGCGCTAGCAGCTCAATAAGTTACTGAAACGTTGCAATATTATAACATGAAACACGTTGAAACATAGTTGAAACATAGTCAAAACAGTCAAAACACATAAATATTAATGAAAATCTATTCAAATAGTATAGGCATAAAAGGTTCAAACATTGGTGAACATATTTACAAAATTAAAACATGTTACATTAGGTGCTTGAGGTCTAAACATTAAACTACTAGGCTTAGTTGCAAAGCAACCAATTTGACGACCATTGTCCAAGATTTTTCATTGTTACAATGATGAACACATGATATATGAAACATCACTGAAACAAACGTGAAACAATTTTGAAACGCTGTATTCATGGGACATGAAAACATACTTCAGATTAGTCTATCATGGCAAGTGGTCTTCGGTAAATGAGTCACCTGTATATAAAGGATCATTAGTATTCCAAAAAGGGAATAATAGGATATTTTTAGAAACCAATAAGCCTCGAAAATGTACGTTGATGCCTGAATAGAAGAAGTGTAAAAAAAAAGTTGCTAATCTCCAAAAACCCAAGTTTAAGGAATTCCGGAAGGAGACCAAGGTTTTTTTCATAAAGTTCTCAAATCTTTGCTTTTTCAATGATGCCGTGCCCTCGGAAATGAATATAAATAACCGAATGAGGAAAGAGCATCGCACAAAAACGACTCAAAATGATGAAAAGATGAAAAGGACCCTTAAAAAAAAAAAAAAAAAAAAAAAAAAAAAAAAAAAATAGAAAGGCTGAATTCCTTAATGATTATCCAAAACTGGCAGATTTCCATTTGTTAACTGTGGATGTTTTTTTTTTTTTTTTTCTTTTTTCTTTTTTTTAAGATAAGGGATGAAAGAAACATGTAAATAACTCAACCAGCATAATTGCATGTAATAAAGGACAAAGCCCTTGTCATGGCGTCTAAATTGGCCGTTAAAACATGTTCAATTTTGAGTTGATTTTGCATCGATAAGATTTGAAATTCACACTTTAATTTTATACTATAATTTAGTATAAAATCAAATTTTGACAGAATTCTGAATTTTGTCTCTTTTCATTTTTGTGATTTTCTTTTGTTTATTTGTTGTTGTTTAGTTTTTGATTCGGCATTCGGCGGATCCTGGATGTTCCGCGCAACTCTTGTGCTGGTTAACGACTAATTAGGAAAAAAGTGCCAAACATATACAGGAATAGACCAATAAAAAAAGGAAATCGAACCACGAGAAATCAGAATGAAAATCAAAGAAATCCGAAAAAATCAAATTCATAATCAAAACCAATACCAAATTCATAGTCAAATTCATGTTCAAAAACCAATATCAAAAAAGATAACACTTGATATTTTCATAACATTAAATCAACATTACCAAATTTTGGAGGCAATTTGCCGATTTTGGAATGTTTGTTTTGGTGCGAAAACTTGGGCGTCGACCACATGATGAGGGCGAAAAGCCAAGCCTCTTTTTTGTTATTAGGCGGTAATCAGTGATTCCCCGCCATAAGGTATCCACATACGTTCACTGACTATGGATGTAGGATACCATGAGAATTATAGTAGAAAATGTTATAGGATAGGATATAAAATTGTAGTACCTTAACTGCAGGAAAATTATAATGTTGTAATATGCTGGCGACGGCTGGTATTTATGTTTTTAAAAATGTCGTCGTTACCCCGGTTTCTTTAAACGACTCCTTTTGCAACTATGGAAGGCTTATTGTAGGCTTGAAAGTAGGCTCAATGTAGGCTTGATGTCAGTTTAATGCCGGTGTCCCTCGGAAATGGGTGATTTTGCCGGAAAGGTAAAAAAATTGGATTCCACGTCGTGCTGCAGAGTGCATACATTAAATGGTTGGCTTTTGAAAAAAACTAAGAATACTACGCAAAAGGATCAGTTGCATACATACAGGCGCATTATTATTTTTTTTTTTTTCTCTTTTTTCCATTTGCCGCCTTTCCTAAAATAAATCCCCTATTACACCTTTTTTTTCTCTCTCTTTTTGTTTTTCTTTTCCTACTCCTTCTTTTTTTAGTCCGTCTGGTTGATTTTCCTTCGCTTGTTCAAGAGACGTTTCTAATGCAATTCAAGTCCTTATTCGCCGTGGCCGCCGTGTCCGGTTTGGCTTTCGCTAACAGTATGTTCGGTGGCGTTGATTCCTGACGTTGTGGCGTAAATTCTTAGCGTCAATTCCCCATTTTCTATTCAAATACTAACTATAGACTCTACCTTGACTACAAACACTCCTTCTGTCACCAGCGGATGCTCCTTTTCTGATTTCACCGCTACTGAAAATGGTCAAGTTGCTTCCGTCGCTGCTTGCGCCACCGCCGTTGGTGATATCCATATTAACGGTAACAAAGTCGACACAATCAATTTGACTGGTGTTCGTGCTGTTTATGGTGATTTGAAGATTAACGGTACCAACGCTCAAGCTTTCAATGCTCCTGATTTGCAGTTGGTTTCCGGTGAATTGTCCATTTCTAAATCTACCGCCTTGTCTACTGTTAACTTGGCTCAGTTGACTACCGTTGGTACCTTAACTTTCAACGCTTTGCCTGTTTTGGAAAAGACTGGTTTGGCCACCGGTATTACTTCCGCTGACTCCATTTCTATTTCTAACACTGGTTTGACCTCTTTGGAAGGTATCAACGTGTACAAATTGAAGACTTTTGATGTTAACAACAACCAAGACATTGAAACCATCGACTCTGCTTTGCAAAAAGTTACTGACACCTTGTCCATTAACTACAACGCCGACAAGGTTGAGGTTTCCTTGGATGAGTTGACTACCGCCAACAACTTGAACTTTGGCTCTATTTCCTCCCTTTCCGTCGCTAACTTGACCACCGTCAATGGCTCCCTTGCTCTTTACAACAACAAGTTCGACAGCTTTGAGTTCAAGCAATTGAAGTCTGTCGGTAAGTCTGTCGCCATTGAGAAGAACGACGACTTGGAGGAATTTGACTTCCCTAAGTTGGAGACCATCGGTGGTGCTTTGAACATTGACGACAATGAGAAATTGAAGTCTTTCTCTTACTTTGACAAATTGACCTCCGTTGGTGGTTCCGTTAACCTTGGTGGTGACTTCAACAATGGTTCTTTCCCTAAGTTGAACAGAGTCTCTGGTGGCTTCAACTTGACTACCACCGGTGACTTGTCCTGTGACTCCTTCATCAAGTTGAACAAGGACGGTGATGTCAAGGGTGACAAGTTCTACTGTAAGGGTGCTTCTTCCACTGTGTCTTCTTCTTCTTCCAAGAGTGGTAACTCTAACGGTGAGGCTACTTCTGCTTCTTCCTCCAGCTCTGACTCTGACTCCAAGTCTTCCTCCAAGTCTAGCTCCTCTTCTTCCAGCGGTAGCAAGAGCGATGCTTCCATGCCAGCTGTTCCAACTAAGTTGATTGCTTTCGTGCTTGGTTTTGTTGCCCTTGGTGCTGGTATGTACTAAGTGGACTTTGTCTTACTCTAGACGAGAAGACATTTGAATATCTCCATCTTTCAGCATATATAGGAGTATTCCACTGGTACACTGGTACACTACTGGTTCACTACCGGTACACTACACTGGTACACTGGTAAAAATGCTAAAAAAAAAAAAAAACTTTTCATAATTCTTGCCGTTTCAATTTTTTGATTTTGCTTTTCAACAACATTTGTTAAAAAAAAAATTGCTTATCTTCGTGTCTGTTTAGTGCCTTGCACTCTAATACATAATTTTGGTCATGTTCTCCCTGTAAGTTGAAATCATGATTTTTCTCCTATAGTTAGCTAATTTCTTGTACTGTATATTATATCCTCGGTAAATTTTGTTCCCGTCCGCGCCAAATAAACCGTCCTGTATATTAATTTATAAAATGAGTCCTGCATATTGAATCGTTTTTCCTAAGTCACTCACTCATTGCTTTTCCTTAAAGATAACACTAACAACTCCCTTTCTTCTTTCACCTGTTGACATCCAAAGGGTTTTTAAATTAGGGCCATGAAAGTTTTGTTTCTATTTTTAGCATCATTAGCTGCAGGAATACCTACCGAATCGGGTAATTCCATTGATTTAAGCGAAAATCACATCAAACGTGACGCCAAAAATGTGGCGGATTTGAGCGCCTTTCAAGGGGCGGATTCAGAAAGTGATTATGAAATTGAAAAGAGGAAAAATGTCGCTGATCTTGTCGGAATATTGAAGGATATTTCCGAAAATGAAGCAGAAAATGACGGAAATAAGGCGGAGAAACGGAGAAATGTCGCTGATTTAGAGAAGCTACTCAATTCTGAGGCTAACGATAACCAAAAAAGGAAGAATGTCGCTGATCTAGAGAAGCTACTCAATTCTGAGGCTAACGATAACCAAAAAAGGAAGAATGTCGCTGATCTAGAGAAACTACTCAATGCTGACGGAGACATCCAAAAAAGGAAGAATGTGGTGGATTTAGCATCGCTTCTCTCGGAAGAAAGTGAAGAAGTTCAAAACCATGCCACCAGCAAACGGTCACAAGACGTGGTATTGACGGAAAAACCAAATGAAGTGCTTCTGAATGTGCTTGTGGGAATTCCGGATATAACCATTTTCTCCGGCTATCTCCGGGATTCATCAAGTTTTCTGACGGGACTTTCCACTTCAAAGTATCCATTGATAATTGCTCCAAGTGACCATGCCATTGCAAGCAAATTGCACTGCAAAAAACCATGGGAATTTCCAAGGAAAGTGAAATCTGACCAAGATGCAGAGCAAAATATCGAGGATTTCGTTAAATCCCACTTGGCTGCACTGGATGTTGCCGTGGAAAAATCCAACAGTTTCGAGGCAATTCTGCTTACTGGTGAGCAGTTGCTTTTTAAGCGAGAAGGAAGTCAATTATATGTTAAGAAGGGCCAATGGATTCCTGTGATGACGTCACGGTTGACCAAAGATGGAGGTGTTTTGGTGATTGACGATTTGCTAGTGAAGCCATGAGCATTTATCTTCTCCTTATATTCTCCTTTGATGTCTCCATCGTCTATATCTAAGTCAAGGAGCTTACTCCCGTATGCTCTTGCAGTTGACCGTTCATGGTGAAAGTGACCTTCCACTTCATTTTCAACTGCTTGTTGGCGGGATTCTCAACAGTAACATCCTGAGTAATGGCTCTGGTGGAATAACCATTCAAAACACTGCCACTTTGGGGCTTCAAGTCTAGCTTGCAACCCTTAGGAACAGCAAAAGAAACAACAACATCAGATTTAACCGTGGCCTGTACATTGCTCATGAAAAGTCTCCCCTTGTAAACATTGGAAGACGAGTCCACGTGCAATTCGGACTCCACTTTCAAACCATCATTTGTTTCAAAAAGCACCCTGGAGTTCTCTGCTCCTGATGTCTGCACATTGGAAGCATGCAGGACGCTAAAGTCGTTGTTATTAGATTGTAGCTCCGTCAGAGGCAGTCTGAAATCAGATAATAAATCATCAAAAGCCGACTTCTGTGCAGGAACATTTGGTTGTGGTTGGGCAGGACCACCAAGAGAAATGGAGCCACCAGAACCGTAGAAATCCAATGGGTTGATGGATTTCGGCCCACCGGAAGAACCTGTTTCGGAAAAATTCAAGTTTGACAAATCACTAAGTAAATCATCAAAGCCTTGTTGATCTTTTCCCGTAGTATCATTGCTGATAGCGGCATCGTCGTCAAAATCGATTAAATTCAACTCTTGTGCTGCCTGTGCCGACTGTTTTGTACCAGAAACTTTGATTTGAGATGCTTTATCAGCATCGCCAGTCTTCATAAGAGAATATTTCTCCACCAATTGGTTGATTTGATCATTTAATAATAACAAGTCCTGCACATAAGCTTCATCATCATGTTCTTCTTCGATAATCTTTGTAACGATAGGATGAGATGATTTAATGGAAGCGTATAAATCGGAAACGGTTTCGTTGGAAGGGTCGATTTTCCCTGAACCGGACTTTTCAATTGAGTTAAGCATTTCAGCGAAAATATCCGTCTTCCGCTTGAGACGAGTAACGTCCTCAGTAACCCTTTTCTTATTTTCCTCCACATTATCATTTCTGAATCCCGCCATAAGTTTCATCAACTTATTGGCTTCTTGCAAATCTTGAGGTTTTCCTCTGCGGATCAATTCTTGCAATTTAGCAGAATGAACAATTTCTTCCTCTTTTTGCAAATCTTCCAATGATTTGAGAGTATCAGAAGGATTAAGAACTGCTGCATCGTCAACGTTAATCTCAGGGAAAACATACCCTTTGTTAGATAGCAACCGGTGCATATCTCTGATGTAGCCAAAATCCTTCTTATATTTAGAAGTTTTGCAAATAGTTTGGTACCATTCTTCAATTTGTGCCAAAATCATCCGTTGAACACGACTATATCTCATAGTAGGTCTTTCGGGGAATTTTTTAACCAATTCATTCAAAAATTCCTTACGAGAAATTTGAAGTTGGAATGGATATCCACAATTTTTCACTAGATGGTCCAATAAAGCAAGTGCTAATTCTGCCGTTTGTGGATCCCGTTGATTAATTAATTTAACAACTGCAATAGCTGCTTCACGTGGTGTAGATCCTTGTTTAGCATTAACAAAATCACAAATTTCAAGGTTTAATGCCAAATTTGGCTCCGTCATTGTTGGACGACATGCCCGGTCTGATGTTAGTATTGGACTTGGATATTAGGCATTGTCCAGAATGGACTTGGATATTAGACATTGTCCAGAATGGACAATGTATAATAGACAATAGACAATAGAATATGGATATTCGACAATAGACTAGAATAGACTAGAATAGACTGGAATAGACTAGAATAGACTAGACTGGAATAGACTAGAATAGACTAGAATAGATAATCCATGATTCCAGTGGATGATAAATTTGAATGAAAATGGAGGTGACATTGAAATTGAGTAATGTACTCAATGAGTCATCGATATTATCTGTATCTGTATCCTCTAAATAATAGATACTGTACCAAAGATACTGAACCATAAAGCATGGATCTTGAAGCATCTATATCGTAGAATCGTATCATAGATAATTCTTCGATAATTCGATCTGTATCATAAAATCGCATCATAGACTTTGGGCTGAATGTCAATGATAAAATCATGGATTCTGGATCATTGATGCAAATTCATAGATATTGAATTTGTAGATATTGAGAGCTCTGTATCATAGATTCGTATCATGACTCATAGAAACTGGTTAATAGATGCATTGATACCAATTTGTAGATACTGAACCATGGATACTGACCA
>JAJMHH010000055.1:0-37990 GCA_030582955.1 Osmozyma tolerans
ACACCCTAGTTGACACTTCCTCGCACTCCACGGTGCAGGGCGGCGCAACGGTGCCACTCTTATATATAAGGTTGATCGCCGGATTCGCTCTTGTGCGCTAACGTTCCAAGGTGTGTTCCGGATTTTTGACACTATCGAAAAGCTTGTCCCATTGAAGGTGTCGACGCAACCATTCCTTTTTCCCCCCTAGTTTTTAGTTGATTCTTGGGTCGTTCTTTGCTTTTTAAGTTATCGTTCCTTCTTAATAGACACTCCCTTTACATCATCCCTTGGCTTCCGATCCATTCTCTTTTTAGCCGCCCTCTCGTGTTTCATCTTTTCCTTTTGTTTCATTTGTTCATCTAGTCACTCATCACCCCTCCCCTGCTTTTCCTGGCACAGACACTCACAACCTTACATATCTAGTCCGTCGCACTTTCTTTCCCATACCTGTGCCTTTATCTAGCAATCCTTCCGCACTCCCGCTTACCATCACCATGGCATACAACGGCAGAGAAGTCAACAAAGTATACAATCAAGACTTCATCATCGACAAACGATTCAAGATCGTCAAAGAACTCGGTCATGGTGCCTACGGCATAGTATGCTCAGCCCGCTACGGAGGCCCCGAGGAAGAAGGAAACTTCGTTGCCATCAAGAAGGTCACCAACATATTCTCCAAAAAGATCCTCTGCAAACGTGCCCTTCGTGAAATCAAGCTCTTGGAATTCTTCCGCGGCCACAAGAACATAACATGTCTCTTCGACTTGGACATTGTGCCCGACCCCACTACCGGCGATTTCAACGAGATCTACCTCTATGAAGAGCTCATGGAGTGTGACATGCATCAGATCATCCGCTCTGGTCAGCCCTTGACCGACTCGCATTTCCAGCTGTTCATCTACCAGGTCCTCTGTGGGCTCAAGTACATCCACAGCGCTGACGTGTTACACCGTGACTTGAAGCCCGGCAACTTGCTCGTCAACGCAGATTGTGAATTGAAGATCTGTGATTTTGGTCTTGCCAGGGGCTTCTCCGAGGACTTTGAACAGAATGTCCAATTCATGACTGAGTACGTCGCTACACGATGGTACCGTGCCCCGGAAATCATGCTTTCATTTTCAAACTACACAAAAGCCATCGACATATGGTCCGTGGGTTGCATTCTCGGCGAGCTCTTGGGCGGCAAGCCCCTCTTCAGAGGCAAAGACTATGTCGACCAGCTAAACCAGATCCTCATGGTGTTGGGTACCCCCAAGGAAGCCACCTTGACCAAGATCGGCTCCGTCAGAGCTCAAAACTACGTGCGCTCCTTGCCCATCATGAGACGCATCCCCTTCTCCGAGCTCTTCCCTAGAGCGAACCCACTAGCTCTTGACTTGCTTGAGCGCATGCTCGCGTTTGATCCGTTCCAGAGAATTACCGTCGACGAGGCCCTCAACCACCCATACTTGGCCGTCTGGCACGATCCAACAGACGAGCCTGAATGCAAAGTCAAATTCGACTTCAGAAGCTTTGAGACGGTCGAGGATATCGGTGCCATGAAGCAATTGATCCTAAACGAAGTGAAGGTGTTCAGAGATTTTGTGCGGAAGCCAGTACAAGAACAACATCAGATTCAGCTGCAAATGCAACAACAACAGATCCAAAAAGAGGAGGCAGAACGGGCAACTACTGTTGGTGCTCAAACGACGCTTCCAGCTGAGCAATATATCCCGGAGGTGTCCTCTTCTCATTATGCGAATATGGATAACAACGAAATGCTTTCAAGCTTACAGCAGCTTCAAGGCAATAATGAGCTACCACCGGATGATGATGTTGTACCAAAGCCACAGGAACTCGATGATTTTGTCTTTTTGGATGAAAAACACGATCACCTCGAGCTTTTTCGTCTAGAGGAGGAGCTAGGCTTTGGTCTTGATGGCTCGCCTACTTTCAACTCATGATAGAACTACGAAAAGAAAGACATGAAGAAGAAGAAATAAAAAAAAAAAAAAAAGAAAAAAGAAAAAAGAAAGGACTGAACAAATAAGGAAAAAGAAAATCAGAATAAATTTCAATAAAAGAAAATGAGAGTTGTCAATTGGGTGTGGTGAAAAACTTCCCAATCATACTTTGATGTCTCTTCAACTCTTGCTGCTGATGACATTTTCATGACGATTACCAGCTTCTCTGACTATAGTCGAGCTTCGCATCAACCTCCGTATGCTACATCTTCCTCTTCACATTTCCTACAACTTGTATTATTTTAATGATAGCGACATCAATTGTTCCAACCTACTGCAGGTGCTTGACGTGTAGACAACAGATTCCAGTATCTTCACTCAATCAGGAACCTGAAAACATCGCCGTTCCGTCCAAATACCCAAAAGCTGTCTGGGTTCACGTGGAACCCAAATATCTTGCCGTCCTTGAAAAAGTACGACAAGTCAACCTCCAACAAAGGTATTTGAATCGAAGGCAACTTTGCATCGTCCACAATACCATGGAGTATACAACTATACTTTCTTTTCCCATCCTTGACCGGATTCAGCCTCAAGTAATGCTTCTTTAATCTCACCTCATATAATGACCGGTATAATGAAACCACTATCTTCTGTTGTTCAAGGTCATCAGTTGTCAGTTGAGCCGGAGCTTGCGGAGAAGGACTTAAAATGTTGTTGATCCCCAAATTGCTCAATGAAGTGTTTATGCCGTCGTCATCCTGATTAGACCACGACCTATTTCGAGCATGCAGCGTTCTCGAGTTCACTGTCAATGCTGGTGCCAAGCTGTTGCTCACAGGCTTGCTTTTGTGAGTTGCAACCTGAATGTTGGGCTGTTCAGGGTGGGCTCTCTCACCACCCCTGAGTTTCTTGGACGTAACAAAATGGCTCTTCTTCACTCTGGAGACTGCCTTGCTGTCGAAATCCCAGATTATCACCTTTCCATCACTGCCACAAGAAATTAGATTGTAGGCGCCACCACTATTCTCCTCATTCGGGTCGTTCTTCGTGAGATCGCTCTTCAGGATAAAACTGACACGTTCAACGGTGTTAGTGTGGCCCTTGAGACGACTCACAATGGTGATATCTTTTATCATCGGTGGATAAAAGGCTGACTCGCGGTGTGACTCGTTATTGTCGCTTGTGGCTTCATTGGACGTTGACGGAGCCATGTTGTTCACTGACAAAAAGATGGAGGATGGCGCATGCTGAAGATGAGAGCTGCCACTGTTGGTCGTCCCGCTACGGGACCTGCCGCGTATTTGGGACGCATTTGTGTTCTTGTTGAGTAGGCCGCTCACATTGTAGTATGTCATTTTAAAGATCTCAATGAGATCCCCTTTTCCTGACATACAAAGATACTTGCAGTCATCAGAGAACTCAATGTGTCTGACACCGTCTTGGAAGTAGTTTGATATGATATCGGACACAATCGGCTGACTGTACACATCATCCGAGTCACCGTAGTCCTTGTTGTGTGTGTTCAAAAGATCAATGAAGCGCACCAAGCCATCATCGGAGGCAAAAGCGACAATCATCGGTCTTTTGGAGATCAATGACCCATGACAAGGTGTCATCTGCATGGTGGAGGCAATGCTTGTGATGGGTTTATGACTTATCTTCAAATGTCCCACCAAGTACCCAGGAGATTCATCCTGACAATCCGATTTATCTTTCAGACTAAGGGGACTCAAATCGAATTTTTTGAAGAAAGTCATGAAGTTCTCCTTGCCCACTTCATGTTTTTCGTAAAGATGGTCTGTATCTGCGCCGCCGAGGTCCAAGATGGCGACCTCGCCATTTGCATAGCCAACGAAGAGTAGATAGTCATGCTTTGGGTGGTTAATAGCGGCAAGGGACGTTACCGACACATTGGACCATGTAGGGTGAGTATTGCGGTTTTGATAGGAATGGAATCCGAGATTGTCGAACAATCTGTATGATAAGCGCATGAGGTCAATGGCAACAATGTCTCCTGTATTCAACCCCAAGATTAACATTGGGTCATGGGTATCAGAGGCGTCGGTGGTGAGCACGCATGTCACCATCAAGCTTTGGTGAAGCAGAAGCCGTAGTAGCGGGCATTCAATATGCTTTTTGTACGGCTTGCAAGTGTTTGTCAAGGACACAGCCTTGGAAGGTGATGTGGGAGATGCGGGGATGGACGTAGGGTCCACGATGGGGAAAATGGACGAAGTGGAGTTTATTTCCTTTGTACCTGCAAATTCTGAGTTCTCGTTGAGCGCCATGACGTTGATGACGTTGACATTGACGGATACAAGGAGACGTTTTGTTTGAGCAGCACGCATACGGCTGTGGTATGTTTTTGAGTCATAGTCCAAAAGGCGTGAAAAAAGAGGAGCACCGCTTTTAGAGCCCTTTCTCGAAGACAGCGGGGAGGCCGATGGGCCGGTGGAGGCCTGCTGAGGATGCAAGATATGATGTGGAGGTGCAGTAGAGTCAGGGAAAGCGTCCACCAAGGAGACAAAGGTGGAGGCGTTGTCATCACCATCACCACCTGAGCCCATTTTGAGAAAACGATTGAGGCTGGAGGTCATCTTATTGAATGGATTGCGGCTTCCAAAAGCCAACTGGCTTTTGTCATTGTTCAAAAGCACCACTGAGGTAAGACAGCCTGGGTTGAGATGGACCCAGCGGTAAGGATCAGGAACCAACGGACTGACATTGGCTCCTATGTGAAGGCTACCGTCCTGTTTAGAAGGAGGTTGGTTCAGAGCTATCTGCTCAAAAAGGTGAGTGATGTGGAAGGGTAAGGAAAGATAGGTTATAGACTCGATGTTCTTGTGCACTAGTCGCTCAAACGGCGGACGGGCAACATTGAGGTATTTGTTATCCAAGATAGCCTTACGGGATGCCGAAGTGGGCGCCTGGGGGTCGGCGAATGGCCAGTTTAGACATGTCAATTGCTTGAGCTTTTCTTCGGGAGCATCAGTTTCAAGGGAGAAGTGAATGTTATCTTCGAGAAGCAGCGGACCGGGGCAGACAGTCTCTAGGAAAAACGACGTCGACGGAGGATTCTGCAGAAACACCAGAGTCAGTGTCATTGTGGCAGGGGGCGTTGATGAACCTGGAGGAAACCAAGGACTAGTTGCGGGGAGATGCAGAGAGGGTGACAGCAAAAGTCCGGACAGATCACAGCGATGCTAAAAATAGAGTGCAGATTGACGGCTGCAACTGTTCTCACGGCAGGTCAGGGTCTGGTTCGTGGAAATACAACGTTGACAAGGTAGTGTTGCGTAAGAGATATACCGTGCACCGCTGATAAGTGTCTGTAGTATACGCGAGAACAAAAGTCAGGATTAGGCTCGAATATCTTCGTATATGTGCAGGACGAGCGGATTGTGTTAGTACGAGAAATCGCCGCATCATTAAGTGCGAGCCAAGATCATCATTTCTCTCCGGCACGTTGGATGCTCCTGTCCGCCTTTTAGGAGCGGCGGGCGCGGAGTTTGTCTTTGTAGGTTCTTGCCCCACATTTGCAAACCGTCGTAAAATCGCCTTATCATAGTGGCGGAAAAAATTAAAAAGTGAACGAATCGGGGATTACGAACCTTACGTGAGGCGACGTGCTTTTGTGCTCCGCTGTTCCTCAGTAGCTCTCACGTGATCAGGACAGAAACCTTCGCTTCACCAAGTGAAGGGTTCTATGATAAATGACAGCTGTAAAACAAACCAAGTGAAAAATTAATAAGGCCTTGCGTCTCCGCGTGGCTCTAGGTCTCTGTTCGAGACAGAGCGACACAGGTCCCCCCGTAGACATTTTTCGCGACATCCGCTCCATCAACAGTTTAGCTTTCAATGCCTTCCTGCCCGCATGCAGGACATACGACTTATTCTTCCCAGCGACTGTTAAAACTCCGCTCTCAGCACTTCTTCTTTCTTCCTCAATTGTCCAACCCCTTTCTTGCTTTGCTTCTACAAACAAGCCCACGCTTTAGCCGCTGGGACTACTCGAAGCTATTCTTGAACCACAGCAAATGCCTTTCTGAAATGAACCATCCTACCCCACGGTGGACAGATAAATCGGCCACGTACATTGAAGACTTGTCAGAGTGCTGTTTTTAAATAAAACAATGACAACAGACATCAATTCAACTTTCCAGTCAATTCCAAGGTAAGCACAAAGCTTGAATCTTAATTGCTCCCGTTGTTGCCGCCGTGTCCCAGTGGTTCCAAGACCTTTCCCTCGAATAGCTCCGAGCCAGTTCCCGTTGACAATGCCTAACGCACCATGCATTCATCCGATACTTCCTCAACAAGCTGTTCTACTCCATCCAAATGCTTTAAGGAACCGGGGTGGTCATTGCGCACGTGCAACATCACGTGCGCCAGCGCGACATTATCCCTTGTGTGTGGACACACTGATTAGGGCAACTAAAAATTTTTCTCGCCTTCGAAATCCCCTCAATAGTCACCAAGAGCCACTTGCAGGCATTGTCAGGTTTTGGAGGCTGAGGAAAAATTCAACCAGTGCATCCATCATATCCAACCCTGAAATTTATCCATATATCATTTTTGAAATTGGATTCCTTGCATATTTTTCGTTAATCGTGGTCTTTTTTTTTGGCGTCTTTGTCTTACCCCCTTTTTTTTGGCGAGAAAACGACATTTTTTCGACACCGCTACACCCGTACACCCATACTTAACAAACCCCTTCTCGCCGACATCAACACTTTGTCGACAACCGTGTCGACTCCAACAGCAATCAATCAAATTTTCGCCATAGGCATCTTATACGCTTTCGACTACACCGGCTTACCTTAAAGTTATGGCTGTTTTGCCTCCCAAAAATGCGGCCAAGGCTAAAGGTGGTGCCGGCGCTAGGTTTCGTCAGCGAAAAATTTCCGTCAAAGTCCCCCTCCACATCTATAATCAGAAGGATATCGCCTCCAGTGATGCTGACCTCGAGCCCTCTCAACTACATCACATAAACGCGGGTGCCTCTCAGCAACCACGCGATGTGCATAGTGTTGAAACCGGTGTTGACAAAAATGAAGAGGACGAAGTTCATCTTCAGCAGGTCATCAATGCTGCTCAGCGGGTGTTAATGGGGTCAGTTAAGAATGATAAGAAGGATGGCGAGGGTAAAGAAGATCAATCGGTGTACATTCCGACTCCGGACGCATCCAAACTATGGAAAGACGCGAAAAAGTATTACGACGACAATACCTTTGTTGAGCCTGAGGCATACATAAAATTCAGTGCTACTGTTGAGGATACTCTCGGTGTTGAATACAACATAGACGAAGAGGACGAAAAATTCCTTAATGAAGTGCTAAACAAAGAATATCCCAAAGCATCCAAGAAGAAGAAAGAAGGGGGAGTGGAGGTTCAAGAGAAAGAATGCAGTGAGATTGAATTTGAAACCATAATGGCCAAATTTGAGAAGACGATAGAAGAAAAGCAGCCATTCCTCTCGGTCGATCCATCCATCATCATGTCTTATGCGGAAATCCTGGCTTACATTCTAGAAGAGTTCAGGGCAACCAACAAAGCCGAACCTCCATTCCTGAATCCTGGCGCAAACCTCAATTACATGTCAACGACCAAACTAAAAGAAACACTCTCAAAAGAACTCGATTACCGTCCTTATGTTACGCTATACGACAAAAACCCTGAACAAGAATCCTCATTTATGCAAACGAGGCCCATTACGACACTCCTTGACTTATTCGGAGAGCCTGTCTTTGAGCATTGGAAGAAGAGAAAGATCGAACGCAAAGGGAAACCTATCTCTCCTCAACTCAAATTTGAGGATCCCAATGCCAATGAGAAGGACAACGATAACGATCCATATATCTGCTTCCGTCGTCGTGAATTCAGACAAGCAAGGAAGACAAGAAGGGCTGACAATCTTGGCGCCGAGCGTATAAGACATCTTCAAAGGTCGTTACGGAAAGCCCGCGATCTTGTGTTGAGTGTTTGCAAACGTGAGTTACTCAAGCAGAAGATTTGGCAATCTGACTTTGACATTTTTAAGGCTCGTTGTGAAACGAAGAATATCAAGAGAGCTGTGGGTGTCAAGGGCGATGATCACCTCTTCTTTCCTCACAAGAGAAGAAAGATTGTCAAGATCGAGCCCGAAGAAGACGAAGAAGAAGAAGAAGAGTCGGCAGTTACAACAAAAAGTCGGAAGGAGAAGAAGAGAGCTGCTCAAGATACAGAGCCCGCCACAGCATCTGCGAAAGACAAGCAAGCAAATGGGCAAGCCCAAACGGAGACTTCTTCCAACCAGCCTTATGTCAAGTTACCGCCATCCAAAATCCCGGATATGGATTTGGTTACCGTCAATTTGGTATTGAAGGAGAAGAACGAAACAATTAAGCGTGCCGTGCTTGAGAAAATGCGGAAGCGCAAGGAGAGTGACAAGGGATTTGTCAATCTCACTTACGACCCTTACCAGCCATTTTTCAACATCACCACTAATGACAGTGCATCTAACATGGACTTACGACACATTCCTTACTCTTCCATCGCATCTAGTTTTTACCATCAGGTAAACACAAGCAACGTCCTCAACGACAATTTGAAAAAGCTCGTGGAGGACGCCAAAAAGCCACTTCCTGGCATCAAAACCTTCCGTGGTTCCAATGGGGATCTCATTCCCTCCAAGCCATTCCAGCACCTCCATACGCTCCTTAATGATCACGTCAATACCAGGAGAAGTTCATCGGGCTACATAGCGCATCTTTTGTCCAGCATCCAAAACAATGACTTCAGCTCCTACACAAATGGGTTTGCCAAGCAGAGCGAAGAGGAACTGGACGAAGAATATTCGACATCGGAACCAATCTTCCGGATGAGAAAGCGTATTGGCAGGGCCAACCAGCTCTTTATAGACAGACGTGAGCTTATGAGGAGGCCCGACGATGCGATCTCGGAATGGATCCTGCTGGACAAAACTGTTGGCTCAGATGAAGGACCACAAGAAAACAAGACACCAGAGATTCCAGACGCTTATGACTGCAAAAGAGACGCAGTCAAGCGGATGGACTCACGCTGGAAGTTCGACAGCGACTGCACTGAAAGCGAATACGGGATCCGTCATCCATTCAGCTTGGACCCCTCCAGGCTCAATAGTATCAGTGACGATACCCAGTCCATCCGGTTTGGGTCGATGCTACTTTCCAAATCATACGATCTCCTCCGTGAGAACGCTCACCAACGGCAGCTTCTTATTCAGCAGGCGCGTATGAGAGCAATTCAGCAGCATCAGCTCAATAGCCGTAATCACCTCAGCAGCTCAAGCAGTGGGAGTGAGAACTCACAAACGAATGGGCAGGTTGCAAATCAGCACAAAATGGGAACTCCGGCATCTGGTTACAACGGTTATAAAAAAGGTGGACCAGGAGGCGGTGATGGGCCCAATGCTATGAAGACACTGCAGCAGGCGCTTCAGCAAATTCGAAAGCAACAAAACCAGCATCAACTCAATCAAGCATACTTGGCGCAGAGACGGACTCCAGGGCCGTACGGAGGGTCGCCTCCTGCGTCATCAGCATCCCTGTACAATAACAACAACTACCCGAAGACGCCGATGCCAGGTGGAGAGCAATGAGGGCTCTAATCTGGTGGGACTGAAGGCAACAAGGGTGGGTTTATGTAGATTAGCTTGACGGAAACGTGTCATGAATAACGAAACATTCTCACTTGATTTGTAGAGTTGAATTAAGACTAGAATAAAAAAAAAAAAAAAAAAAAAAAAAAAAAAAAAAAAAAAAAAAAAAAAAAAAAAAAAAAAAAAAAAAAAGCAAAGATGTTAAATTCAATTACAATGTAGTTTTATCTATAAAACAATGAATTTATCTATATTATGTTATGCAAACACTCAAAACAACCCCTCGATCTCACCCTCGTCATTCACCTCAACGTTCATGAATCCACTGTGAGTAGGCAAGCCCGGGATAGTCATGATTTCAGCAGCCAATGCGTACAAGTAACCAGCGCCAGCACTGCATCTGACTTCTCTGATAGGAACGGTGAAGCCGGTAGGCACACCCTTCAAGGCAGGATCATGAGACAACGAGTACTGCGTCTTGGCTATGCAAATAGGCAACTTGTCGTAACCTTGTCTTGTGTAGGTTTCGATCTGTTTCTTTGCCAATGGGGACAACTCGATGCCAGCAGCACCATACATCTTGCAAGCAATGGCCAGCAACTTGTTTTCCACAGTGTCGTTGACGTCGTAGAGGAAGGTCTGCTCCTCAGCTCCAGCCTCAGAAGCGGCCTTGGCCACAGCGTCAGCCAACTGAAGTGCTCCTGCTCCACCTTCTCCCCAGTGTGCCGAGGCCACGGCGTAGTCAGCACCTGCCTTGGTGGCAGCCTCCTGGATGGCACGGATTTCATTCTTGCTGTCAGTCTCGAACTCGTTGATGGCCACAACCACTGGCACGTTGTACTGCTTGATGTTCTCGATCTGCTTAGCCAAGTTAGAGCATCCCTTTGTCAAGAATTCCAAGTTCTCGTTGACGTAAGCCTCAGGCAATTCTTGACCGGGCTTTACGTCAGGAGCACCGCCGTGGAGCTTCAAGGCTCTGGTGGTAGCCACAAGAACAACAGTGTCAGGAGAAACACCAGCGGCACGGCACTTGATGTTAAAGAAGCGCTCACCTCCCATGGTGAAGTCGAAACCGGCCTCGGTGATCACGAAGCCCTTCTTGCCGTTGTTGGTGGGGTTCTCTGGAGAGGTCAACTTCAACGCCAACCTGTCAGCAACAACAGAGGATGCACCAATGGAGATGTTGGCAAAAGGACCGGCGTGAACAAACACAGGAGTGCCTTCCAAGGTCTGCATCATGTTTGGCTTGATGGCATCCTTCAAAAGTGCAGTGATGGCACCTGCACAGCCAATGTCCTCAGTGGTGATGGCCTCTCCAGTGTCCTTTTGGGTACCGACAACGATGCGGCCGACACGGTCTCTCAAGTCCTTGAGGGACTTCGACAAGGCCAAGATAGCCATAATCTCCGAGGCCACGGTGATGTCAAATCCAGAAACACGTGGCGGGTACTTGGAGGCCTCGTTCTTGCCCTGGCCAAGGGTGATTTCTCTAAGGAAACGGTCGTTACAGTCCACAACTCTCTTGATGGTGATGGAGTCTGGGTCGATGTTGAGCTTGGCGAACCTCTCAACCTCTTCGTCGGTCAAGTCATCCGGGTTGGTCTTCTGGATGCCCAACTTCTCCAAACGAGCCAACATCTGACTGGTGAACTTGCGAACACCCTTCTTTGCTGGCACCAATCTGTTGTAGAAGGCACGCAACTTCTTCAGAGTGGCCTCGTGGAACATTCTCGTGTCCACAGCAGCACACATCAAGTTCTGCGCAGCGGAGATGGCGTGGATGTCTCCAGTCAAGTGCATGTTGAACTCATCCATGGGGATCACCTGAGCGTAACCACCACCAGCGGCACCGCCCTTGACACCAAAAGTGGGTCCCATAGACGGCTGGCGCACGTTGGCGATAGTGTTGTAGCCCAAGTGGGCACCAAGAGCCTGGGCCAAGCCAATGGTAGTGGTGGACTTGCCCTCACCCAAAGGCGTTGGGGTAATTCCCGCCACGAGAACGAAATGGCCGCGATCAGAAGACTCGTTGTCCTCAGACAATCTCTCGAGGACCTTTCTGGTGTCCACCTTGGCCTTGTAGTGGCCGTAAGGTTCCAACTCGTTGTCCAAGATGCCGAGCTCCTCGGCCACCTTGGTGATTTTCTTGGGTTTCTGTGCGCGCGAGATGGCAATGTCGGAGGGAACGGGTCTTTGGACCTTCAAAGGCAACGGCTTGAACTTCTGGCCGCGCGCTTCCTTGGCCTGGGCGATGGCCGCATCATAGACATTAGAGCAGAGCATGGCCACGGTCATAGGACCCACTCCACCGGGAACGGGGGTGATGAAGGCAGCTTTCTTGGAAACGCCCTCGTAGTCAACGTCACCCACGAGTTTGCGGCCGTTCTTGGCCGTGGGGTCATCCTTGTAGTTGATACCCACATCAATGACAACAGCACCCTCCTTCACCCAGTCGGCCTTGACGTACTCGGGGATACCAACGGCAGCGACCACAATGTCAGCGTTACGCACAATTGCCGGCATGTTCTCCGTGTGTCTGTGGCAAATGGTGACGGTGCAGTCCTCGTTTCTCAACATGGCAGCCACGGGTGTACCCACAATGTCGGAGCGGCCGAGCACAACTGCGTTCTTGCCGCGCAACGGAATGCCCGATGTCTTGATCAACTCAATGATACCATTGGGCGTGCATGGCTTGAACTTGGGCAGGCCGCCTCTCTTGGAAAGCTCACCGACGTTGAAACGATCAAAGCCATCCACGTCTTTTTCCGTGGCCACGGCATTGGTCACGGTAGTTTCGTTGAAGTGCTTGGGCAAGGGAAGCTGGATCAAGATACCGTTGACCTTGGGGTCCTTGTTCAAGCGCTCCACTTCCTCGAGCAACTCCTCCTCGGAGGTGTTCTCGTCGAACTTGAGCAAGCGCAGCTGGATGTTGGATTTCTCTGCTGCCTTGAGCTTGGAACGCACGTACGTGCTAGAGTCTGGTCTGTCGCCAACCTGGATGATGGTCAACTGGGGCTTAAAGCTGAGCTGACTGAACGTGACATTCTCATTGAGCATGGGCAACCCAGAAGCCGGGAAGTTCTCTCTGTTGTACTCAATCACTTTCTCGGCGACCTGCGTTTTGATGGAAGACGCCAACTTCTTGCCGGAAACGACTACCGCATCGAGCGAACGGCACGAGTAGCTAAAGTGTCTCGGGGACACCTTGCAAGATCTAGCGGCACGGGCCAACATAGTCCTTTGTTTGGATAGGGTGAATATATTAAATCACGGACGGGGCCGAACGGAGCAATTACCGAAGAAACGTTCTCGTTAACACTTCTATGGTATAATGGGTAGGTGGAATATAACGGCCGAGAGATGCTCCGAGACTCTGTGTGCAGACCGCTATACAAGAGGCGGGAATATTGCTTGAAAAATTTTGCTAGTGACTCATAATGGAAATTCTGCGGGGCACAAGCCCTCCTGTGTGTGGGCTTGTGGGTTGACTGCCAGTACTTAGACGGTCAATATAGCCACTCTAGAAGACCATGCATTTAAAACTGGCTGCAAACTCGTAAATCTTCCTATACAAGCATAGAACCCTTTTGACTCGGCGTCAAATGCAGAAGAAGTTCGTTTGCTGACTCTGTCTTGACTTCTACTCCCGCGCACTCACACGGGTCTATGCAAGGTTTCGAAAAATGCTACTATAGTTGTAGAAATATACGTGGTCACAAAAAAAGAATAAAAAGAATAAATTTATACATATAAATTAAAAAGAGAAAGAAAAATGACAACTTTGCAATGAAAGTCCGTTTAAATAATGTACTAGTAATAATCTTGAATAAATTATATTAATGAAATGACCACCTAAATCTACTACAAGTAACAAATCCTTACAGTAATTACAAATGGCCAATTGATTTTTTTTTTGGATACAATCAAGATCGTTACAAAAAATTCTGAATGGCCGAAAAAACTTCTTATATAAACCATTTCTTATACTTATTATGATTGACCGTATTCTAGTATATAAAAGCCCTATAGTAAATGGGCAGAGAACTGAATACCCTCAACTTGCGCTCTCATGCGAGGGAACCACCTCTACTTCCGCATCATGCCCGTGTTCTTCGAACTCTGGCTCTTCCATCACAGATATCAAGCTCTCGTCCACCTCTGTCACTTCATGTAGCACATCAGACTGATCCACAAACGGATTTCGGTCTAAACCTTCATCCATAATAGATCGACCGCTATGGTCCTCGTTCCCACTAGCTTCACCGTCGTTCACGTATATCGTTCTCGACTCTTCTCCTTCTTCCACCACCTCCTCAAGAGGTGCACGGAGCTGGTTAAGCATGCTCTGCGCTCGCAACATGACGGTGTCTGGGGCCTCGTTATGAGAGCTTGGCCCAGTGTTTCGCTTTCTGTCTGTCATCCTTCTCTTCAATTCCGTCACTGTTTCGTAATCATGGTTAAATTTGATAGAGCTGGTGTCCAACACTGGCTGCTCTGCAACGTGCGTAGCTTTCCGAAGCTGTTGCTTCCGCCTAGCTCGAGCATTAGGGTCTCGCGTGCCCACCGCCTTCAACTTCCGGAGAAGATCATCCACGGCTGCTCTTCTCTCTCCATCCCCATATTCTTGAAGATCGTCTTCGTCAGCATCGCCTTCTCCATTCTCCGCATCGCTCGTTTTCCCCGCGCTTGTTGTCTTGGAAGCATTCTTCCGTTCAGAACGTTCTCGTTCTTTCCTTTGGATGGCTTCCTTCTTCGCTTCGTATGCTCTTTCTTCCTCCTCTCGCTGCACGTTTTCAATATGTACTTGTTTGAACTGGCTCGTGAAAGCTGCGAATTTGGAGAAAAAGGCGTTCCGGGACTCCGCATCCTTCGGGTTTTCGTCAAAGTACACCATCATGGAATCGTACTTCTCTGTAATCCTCTTCAATGTCAGCATAAGATTGCTGCTCTTCGTCCTTGCTTCTCGGAGCGGCCTTGTTATGGTGTTGAGAACCTTGTCATCCGGATGGAAAAGAGACTCATCACTCAAGTTGCCCTTCTCGAGAGATGTGAGAACATTGCTTATGTTGCGATCAAACTCCTGGCAATCTTTTTCTGTCTGCTCGATACTCAACTTCTGAACCGAGTGCAACGCCAGAAGATCGTCAACGAACGAGCCCCACAGCGGGAATTTGTTTCTCACAATGATTTCAACGTAGTGCAAGAACGTCATTGTGTTGCTGTTGTCTTTTAAGAACTTGAGCCTCTGTAACGTGTCGAGCTTGAATCCCTGCGTTTGCTTGGACTCGTCATTCATGAAATTAACAACCTGGAGAATGATACCAAACACATTTCTTAGATGCTCACTGGTCCTGATGGCATCCAAAGCCTCGTCAATCAAGGTGAGCTTGTAGTGGAGGTCCTTGTAGTCCTTCCTGAACGTTTGTGTCACTAGAAGAGCCCGTGATCTAGATTTCCAGTACTTCCGCATGTTGTAGATAACGAGGAAGACCTTGTCAATTCTTGTCAACTCGGTCACGGGCTTCTGCGGCTTGGACTCTTTGTTCCCGTATTCTTCGGCGTACGGAAGGAAACCTCTATATTTGACTTCTGAAAACTCGTTGAATGTGTCGGAGGTGAAGAAATCGAGAACACTAGTGTTTTCCACAATCTCCTTATCGCAACGAAGAATCTTTGCTATCAAATCTTCTGCAGAAAGATGATTGTACATGTGCAAATAGATACCGAATTGATGGGCGGCTTCCCGGGGCACATGTGTTTCTTGAACCTTTGCGGGCTTTTTACCTGCGGCCAAAACGCCAGACTTCTTCTTCTTCGGCACTTCTTTCACCTTGAAGTTTGTTTCCACGTAGTTGAACGCTCCTTTCTCTTGAAGCGTATGGGCAATATCATCAACTTGTATGTCCTCCCAAATGGTTTCCTTAGTATTGTTGACATTGTGGACGTGCACGGGCTTGAGTTTGACTGGCGGCCTTGCATTCTTCATCTGCGATTGTTCTTCCGTCTCATTTTGAGCTCCCAGAAGAGCAGTCTTAGTACTCCGCTCAGGTGTTCCAGAAGGTGGACTGGAGCTGGCAGATGTAGGCTCTGACTGCGGGGCACTGGCAACGAATCCCGGAAGTGGAGGTGGTGGCGGTGGGTCCAGGGCTAGCATTCCAGGTAATGGCGGTGGAGGAGGAGCAGAAGAGCCCTTCAACATACCAGGCAATGGTGGAGGTGGCGGAGGTGGCGGTCCTGACCCCAGCTGGGCGGCTGGTTCTGCTTTTTGGCTCAACATTAGCGGTAATGGCGGTGGAGGTGGAGGAGGCAATGCGCGTTCTGGTTTCTCCGCCAGCGTTGTCGTAGAGTTCAAGAATGACGGAAGCTTGGGAGGTGGAGGTGGAGGTGGAAGTGGAGCAGATGTCCCTGAAGTAGCTGGCTGTATTTGTGACGGCACTTGTGTAGGGAGGCCGGGGCCTGAGCCTTTCTGGGGAATCGTTTGAGCTGTGCCATCCTCGGTGATCATCGAGGGGAGGGCATCTTGTCTTGGAGCAAATGAAGCTGTAGTAGTGGTGATGGTGCCCAGACGCTGGCCGGCATTATCCGAGCTTTCATCGAGGATGTGCACGTTGTCATTCAAGAGACCAGAAGGAGCAGAGGTATGTTTGGCCTTTTTGGACGTATGACGAGACATCCTCCGCGATAACTTGAAGTGCAACTCATCCACAATAACACCATGCTGCTGAGCCTCATTTGACGAAACAGCCCTTGGGTGGTCGGGCTCAACAACAGAAACTGGATGAGCTTTGGTAATTCCGCCAGAGCTTCTCTTTCGAAGCCTTCCGTTCTCCTCTTGAAGTTTGTGGACCTTTTCTCTCAACATCTGAACCTCCTTTTTCAATTGCTCAGCAACATCTGTCTCCGACAGGTGTGCCTTGTCATTTTCAGGATCCAGACTCTTGATAAGCAGGAGCCTTTCTGCCTCCAGAATGGCAAGCTCTCGTTTCAAAGATTCCACTTCCATGACTGCCCTCCGGGCGGTTTCATCAGTCTCCATTCTGTCCATAAGTTTCTGAAGAGATACGTGTATGTTAGAGTCATACTGTCCTCGAGAAGAGGTGTCGTAGGTGAGGTGTAGTGCAATGTTGTCGAGCAACTCAAGCAGTCTAGGTGTTTCCAGTGACGTGCTTGTAGATTTGAGCTTGATCAACTTTTTGAGAATCGACTTCAAAAGGTCATAGGACGCTCCTTCAGGTTCAGACTCTAGGAAATCGTCGGTAGAATCTCTCTTGATGTCGCCCAAAAGATCATCAAGAGACTTTGAGTCATCCTCGAAATCAGACTGAATGCGCAAAGAGTCGCTACTTAAAAAGTTGGAGTAGTCTTCTAATGCGGATTCTCTATATTGAGAAATGTGTTGCAAAAGATCCTCGTCATGAAGCTGCTCGATCTTCTTGAAGAGGGTATCAACCTGACTGTCATGAAGCTCTTGTCGCAAAAGCTTGCGATCTCGCTGACGAGTACATGATCGGATCAAAGAATTAAGTAGAATGATGCTGATCAAGAGATACTCTTTGAACATGGACTCATGGCCTGAACGATGAGCGAAGGAGTAGCGGGAATGCTGGTCAATAGTGGCCTCTAAGGCGTCTATCAACGGCTGAAACTTAATGTAATTACCACAGTAGTCTTGGAGCCGTATAAATGCAGATTGAATGCTTTGCGAGTAATCGATGGACTGATTGTGTGTGAGATAAATTAAAATCTCTGTAGCCAAGATTCTAGTCTCGATGCTGGGTGATATTAAGGAGAATATTATGGCACGAATTAATGTGTGATGTTCTCTTGTAGAGTACAGCGACGCGGTATGGGGAGCTTCCGTATTGAGCATCTTATTGGTGACATCGCCTTTCTCATAAGCAAGAAGATATTTGAGAGACTTGCAAATCAGTTTTTCGATCTCAAACTCCTCATTAGACTTGATGCTCTTTTGGTTGATACGAGTAAGAATCTGAGATAAAACGGCTTCGCCACTTAGCAGGCCGAACTCGAGTGCAAACGACTCGCTCTCGTCGATTCTCTTTTCTAGTCTTTTGAAATGCTTCGCAGCCAAGGACTTGGATACCGACTGCTTGATAAACCACAGCGGGCTGTACTTATTAAAGCTCAAAACGGAGCTTGTGGTTAAGCCGCTGACTGGATTGGAAGAATGAGTGCTGCTGGCTTCAGACTCATTTGATTTGCGAGGTATTTTGTCCAACACAAGAGAGCTCCTTCGGACAGGAAACTCTTTTGGAGGCGGTGGAGGGGGTCGCTGGGGCTGAGCAGTCCCATTCGCTTTGGCAGATTTCAACGTAGCAGCTTTCGTCAACGACTGAAGGTCGAAATCGCCGTTGGTCTCGTTCTCGCTTAGTAGGAGCTCCCACTTGCGCTTGGTCGTGGTGTTCTGGAAGGACCTCTGTGGGAACACTCGGCGAGAAAGCAAGTCTTGAAAAAGTATGTCGACGATTTCTGGCAGAGGCATTTGGTTGATGTTGGAGGAAACCACGCTGAAGGAATGCAAAGTATGTGAAGTGGAGGAGAGACGCGGCGGGACCAACATGGGCGTCAGGGAAGCCAGCGACCCCAGAGGAGACCTGTCCTTCTCTCTCTCCTTCTCTCGCTCCTTTGGTTTCTCCTTTGGTTTTGCGTAGAGAGGAGCTGGAGGACCCAATTCGGATATGGCATCGGAGGGGTCCCTAGGGGCCAAGCTGGACGCACTGGCGACGTGGCGAAGACGATAGTCGTTATCAGGGGCGCTGGACGACCGGGGTTTTGGGTCTAGCGAGGAGAAACTCGCGGAGCTTTCGTTGTTGAGAGTCCAGAGAGAGTGTCTGGAGGGTTGGCGGTCAAAGTCGAGTGATCTGGGGTGCATTGGCGAGAGCGGTGTGGCCGATTGCGCAGGCAGGGGGTTCAAGTCGAGGTCAGCAGGGGCAGGAGGGTGGTTGGAGGTATTTATGGAGGCCAAGTGGGAATGTTCAAGCTTTGAACGCAGTCTGGGAGTATCTTCAGTGGCTGCAGAGTTTCGCCTCAGCAGACCTCGTGTAACCAGAGAATCTCTTTGAGGGAGATACTTTACCTGGGTTGGCTCAGTGGAATGCGGAACAGCAGAGTAGCTGATTGCGTGGAAGGTATCAAAATCGTCGTTCAATTGGGGGGACTTGGCGCCGTAGGAAGTCTGAGGGGACAGATCAGCAGATTGACCTATGGAGGAAAGATTGAACCGCGAGGCGGTTCTGGAGATCTTCCTTAAGGATTTGGCTAGAACTTTTTTTCTTTTTGATACGGACTGGGCGCCTGAGCCGCCCGAGTCAGGCGACTCGGGAACATAATTCATTCTCCGCTTGCAATGAAGGAGTTGTTTTTGTTTTGTCTCACTGGGAGTCTTAGTAGAGCTCCTGATTCACAAATGTGCTGCAGCCGCGCACGTGATGTAGACGATGGGCAATTAAAAACACAGGCACGGGTGCAAGGAGGGAGTGGAGAATGTGGAAAGAAAAGAAGGGGTTCTTAAAGAGTAATTAGAGTCCAGGGAGGCTTCTAGATGGTCTCTTTGAAGTGTAAATCTCGGGTTTGACGTTTGTGTTGAAGTGGTTGAAAAAGCAGTTCTGATCTCCTCAGAGTGAGGGAATGCATGTAGGACGCGAACAGGAAGTTAACTCTAGAAACCGATCTGTTATGGTATTGTATGCCGGATAGATGGGTGTTGTTTTGTTAGTGGATAGAAGAAATTCTGGTTTGGAATTTTGATTTTTCTTATACTTCAGAATTCTTCTCGAGCCATGTAAAATAATGGCCTGATATGTCTCACTTTTGGTATTGTTTACCAGTATTATTTAATTGTAGAAAACGGTGTCGCGGGCATTTTGTGACATTGCCTAATCCAGGATCTCGTAAAAGAGGTGTTAGATTTACAAAAAGAACAAATAATAATAAAATTATAAAAAATTGCAGAGTGGCCTCTTTTCTTTTCTTTTTTTTTCTTTTTTTTATTCTTTGTTTTTTTTTTTTTTTTTTTTTTTTCCTTTTCTTATGAAAAGAAATACCTGATTTTCATAAATACCTGATTCCTCGGTTCTACGTGGCTTCCTCACTTAAAGTTTACTCTATGTTTGACCCAAGTAAAGGTGCGCGCTAGGCAACGCGGTCGGGCCCTAAAAACAAAAGGATTCATATTTTTCAGTCATTTTTCTGCTTCTTCTACCGCCTGTTTTTTCGTCCTCCGCATCAGTCGCGTCCTTTTTCTTCAAAACATTGCACTTTTTCCCTCCATCCTCTACACCATAGACATGAAGGCGAATAACAGGAAAACAAAAACTCCTCAGCAGCTGATTGCTAGCTTCTTCGCTCCAGCAGGTCAGGCTAAGAAACCTTTTGCCTCATCAATCAAACCTCAATCCGCATCAACTCCTCCTCGCCACCCTCTACCTTCCCGCGCCGCGGCCCCATCCTCCAGATCTACTTCCACCACTCGCGGCGCGTTTGATGACATCGCAAGCTCAGACACATCGTTTGGCTCACCAGAAATCCATAATTTCAGAAACCCTTCGCTAGATAAGGCCTTCTCTAACGAAAAGTCCGGCCTGCCCGAAAGAAAAAAACTCAGACCTCAACCCCATACCATTCTCGTCGAATCGGACACTGATAAGGAAAACCACACTCCTCAGATCCCCTCTAGCCCAATTAAGAAACCCACCCTCGAGCGGTCAGCATCTTCCAATGTCTTTGATCTTATGAGCGCTAAACCCAAGAAGGTGGCCAAGAAAACGCCCTCCTTCGCCGCTCCCTTGACCCCCACTCTGGTAGATGGCGGTCCCGTGGTGTTGAGTGAGGAGCAGATGGCAATTGTCAACTACGTCGTTAATAAGGGTGAAAGTGTCTTTTTCACTGGTTCTGCCGGTACCGGTAAGTCCGTTGTGTTGCGTCAGTTGGTGGTTGCTTTGAAGAGAAAGCACGGAGAGCATAATGTGGGCATCACTGCATCCACTGGTTTGGCCGCATGCAACATCGAGGGCCAAACCGTCCACAAATACTTGGGCATCGGCATCGGCACCGGAACTCCTCAGGATCTAGCCAACAAAATAAAGAGAATCGGCACCTTGAAGAAACGCTGGAAGTCTCTTGCTGTGCTCATCATTGATGAAATCTCCATGATCGACGGAACGCTCTTCACGAAGCTCGATCATTTGGGCAGAATCCTCCGCAATAACCCTGCACCATTTGGTGGAATCCAATTGGTGTGCACTGGCGATTTCTTCCAGTTGCCTCCAGTCTCTAGGGACCAACGCAGTCAGTATTGTTTCCAGAGTGACTCGTGGCCGAAAGCCATAACCCACACCATCACACTCACTCAGGTGTTCCGTCAGAAGGGCGACTCCGAGCTTATCGATATGCTTAACGCTTTGAGAAAGGGTGTCATGGATCCTCCAATGGCAGCGAGGTTCCACAAGCTTCTGCGCAAGGTGCACTATGATGACGGTATTGAGCCTACTGAACTCTTTCCAACACGTCAAGAAGTCAAAAAGGCCAATGATTTCCGTCTTCAGCAGCTTCCAGGAAGATTGTTTACATATGTTGCCAAAGACAACACGACGGACCCCTTCGCCAAAAAGCTCTATGATAACCTAATGTGCGAGGGCCTCCTTGCGTTGAAAGAGGGTGCGCAGGTAATGTACTTGAAGAACCATCCTGATAACGTTGTTGTGAATGGGTCAATCGGTACAGTGATTGGGTTCATCAGCGAGGGTCTTTGGGGGCTAGTTTGCTCTGTCTTTGGCGTACGTGAGCTCGTGAACCCGTCTTTCGAGTTCCTCTTGATGCTCAGACTTGTGTGTGGTCTTGTGGGCCGGGCAGAGTATACAGATGGCCAGCGTGAGATGTTCGCCAAGCTTCCGGCAGAGTGGAAGTCCAAAGTGGAAAAACTCCGACCGGAGGCAACCAAGATCGATCCGTCTTCGGAACTCCTCCCTATTGTGAATTTCAAGACGGGCCACAATGTGTTTTGTATTATTATGGTCAGACGCGAAGAGTTTGCTGCTGACGCAGGCAAGGTTCAAAACAAGGATGGGCAGTTCGAGAAGAACGTCACCAGAGAGCAGTTGCCGCTCTTGTTAGCGTGGGCTATGTCGATTCATAAGGCGCAAGGGCAGTCCATTGATCGACTCCGCGTTGATTTGCGCAAGATCTTTGAAAAGGGCCAGGTCTATGTTGCACTTTCGCGTGCTACGAACAAGGATCAGCTTGAAGTTTTGAACTTTGACCCTAAGCACATTGCAGTCTCGGAGGAAGTGCGACAATTTTATGACTCGTTGGCTCGTGACGGTGGAGGCGAGAAAAAAACAGTCACTAAATAGAGAAGCTCTTCTGGAAATATTTATTTGCTTTTCCATGGTAGTCTTCAAGAGTCGAGCGGATGTTGAGTGGTATCGATAGAGGATGTAGAGGATATTTTGCAGCCGCGGGGACTTGGTCCTCTACAATGGTGCGCGCAAAACTACCCTAGTTTCCGCCCCGCGTATATAACCCCCCACAAAAAGTACCCTTATAACAAACACAATCTCTCCAATGTCTGGAAGAAGACACTGTTCCACATCGTATGTGCCACTAGAATACCCACTGAATTTCTCCACGGATCAGTCCACTGATAGTCATTACTCCTGAAATTGCTAACACAAAGATGCAATAATTGCCGGCTAAGAAAGGTATGTACATATATTCATTGTTTTCAAGCTCCTACTGACGCCCAAGAGAAAGTGTGACGGGCTCGAGGTTTGCGGGAACTGCCGGAAATTGGGTGTGCCGTGCAAGAGACAAGGTGAAGATGGCAGAAGCATCCGTGCAAAGAATTCGGAGGTCGAGAGCCAGAGACATTACATTAAGAAGCTACAAGAGACCATCGCAAGCATCCAGAGCTTGTTGCGCCATGAGGATAGCAACGACAAGCTCCGGCAAGAGATTGAAAAGCTATTGGCGCCTCAAAAACACTCAAAGACTTCCTCGTTATCGCTGACGAGAAGATTCGCCGTTTCTATCGGTGCTAGCAGTGGCGGCAGTTTCTCCATCTTTGGCCCTACTTCAGCCTTCCACACCGTCGTCGATATGCCTGTAAACAGCACGGCAGCGGATTCCTTCGACAACTTCTTGATGAACCTGTCATCGTTGATGGTTTGTCTCGAAAACTTCTTCAAGTACCAGTACCCGGACGTTGTGACGTTTATCCACCGCGAGAGCTTCTTAAACGACTTTCTTGCCCCGCTGTCTTATAGCGGCTACTGTTCTGAAGTTCTCATCTACTCAATTGCGGCGTTGGGTGCTAAGTGCTCCGACGACGAGTCTCTACGAGAGTTGGCCCCCTCGTTCTTCGACACAGCACGCGCCAAAATCTTCTCGGAGAAGATCTGTCTGCCTCACGTGTGCACGCTACAGGCACTCTTGTGTCTCAGTCTCTACCAGCTTGGGGATGGTGAGGCCTCTGCCAGCTGGATGCTCTCGGGCATGGCCTTCCGCATGGGGTACGACATGGGGTTCCAACTCAATCCAAAGGACTGGTCCATCGAGCACCACACCGACGCATCGGACCCTCTGCCGGGGCTAATTGCAGAAATGGACATCATGGTTCGCTCACGGGTGTACTGGGGGTGCTACGTGCTTGACCACTTTGTGAGTCTCGTAATGGGACGTCCAGTCACCATGCGCAAGTCCGAGGCTACCATTCCCTCCAGTGAGCATCTCCCCAACTCCACAGGCATCGATAACTTCATCTTTAAGCCCACCGCCCACACGGACAGCATTGCCAACATTGACCCATCCAAGTCGTTGCTGCCGCTCTGCTCGCTTAGCGAATGCATCGGGTCCATTCTATCGGCTATATACTCCAACGAGAAGCAAGGCGAAGGCCTCACGTATCTCTCCAAACCGGAGATTGACGACTTCAACCACACTCTCTCGAAGTGGCGGCTGTCATTGCCCGCAGACATGAAGTGGAGCAAGGCCTCGTTGAAAAAACACAATTACAACCCGACCCACATGAACTTCAGACTCTACTACTACATAATGCTCCTTTGTCTCAACAGATCTTTCTTGACCGTGAATAAGAATGAGGGGTCCTCGATGGAATTGTGTGACATGGCAATCTCCGAGTTGGCCATCTGCCTTTCCAAATTTAACGACTCCTCCTACCCGCCGTCTATCTTGGTGGTGTACTCAGCCATTCTCGGCATCAGCATGCTTCTCACCAAGATCCACGTTTTATCCACTCCTCAGCTCCATTCCGACGATGTCGAGAATCTCACTGTTTACTACAAGACAATCTCCTCTGCCTGCCTCTTCTGGAAGTTGGCCTCCAAATCGATGGTGTACATCAAGAAGAAGGTAGCAGAGATCAACAACCAGGAGCTAACTCAGACCATCTTGGCTGCCGAGGAGTCTTACCAGCGCGACTACTCGCAAGCAGAGTGGAATCACATTTTCCGACTCGATGACGACATTGCCCTTAATTTAGCAGATAACATGTTCTCCAATTTCTTTGACTTGATCCACTATGACGACCCCGCAAAGAATGCTCTTGCTTGATTTTATGTGCAGGGTGCCTCAAGAAGATAGCAGAAAAAAAAAAAAAAAAGAAGGCTGCTTCTTTTGCGCACTTGACATAGTGTCGGGTTTTCTTCACTTTTGCCACCACATTTTCCCGTTTAATTCCCTTCGCCTGCTAAATTGCAATGTCTTTTGGCTTCTCTGCTACAAATGGTGACTTGGGCTACAATGGATTTCCTGTGTCGCTAAGCTACTTTGCCGCTGCCCCGGACCCGGCTTTGATAGCTGACGCCAACCTCTCTGTTATCTTCAAGTCGCTTTTAAAGAAGAATTCTGTCACCAAAGAAAAGAACCTTTCGGACCTTGTTTCTCTTCTCGAAACTACGTCCCACTTCGATGAAACGTTGTTGATGTGCTGGGTACAGCTGTACCCAAAATTGGCTCTTGACAACTCAAGGTCCGTCAGAGCTCTCTCCCATCAGGTGCAAGCAACTCTCTTGAAGAAGGTTGGCGGGAAGGACTTCACCAAATATTTGAAAAGCTCCGTCCCCATTTGGCTTCAGTCTCTTTACGACAATGATCGGTCTGTTGCCTCCGCAACCTACTCTGCAATGCTCGATTGCTTCCAAAATGACAAAGAACGTGTGGACTCCAAAATATGGTTCGTGTTCTACGAGCAGATAGTCAATTATATCCACGCAGTCGTCAGTGTCGAGTCCCACGACAGTTTATCCGATCAGAGGTACGTGAAGGAGTCTGATTCCTTTGCCAAATATAACAGAGCCTTGAACGGAGCACTCATGATGACTGCCAAACTTGTTGATCTTGTTAATGGTGCAGGTGAATTTCCGGGCTCTGAGGCGTCGGTCGCGGCCCTCCAGGAAGTCTTGACTCTTGAAAAAACCTGGGATGGTCTTTCGTGCTCTGGCGGAGACTCTTTCGATGCTCCTCTCTTCAAAACCTACTTGACACTTATACGAAAGCTTTTCACACTCAGTAAAGATGGAGACCCGCTAGTGTTCTCTTTGAAGATTGGCGACCTTAAGGGTATTTACAAGGTCATCAGCAAGCGTTTCATCAAGAATGTCAAGCTAAAGGTCGACCTAACGAAAGCGAGCGGAATTATTTACAGCTCCATCATATTGCATTTTTGGGACACTTTAAGTGCACTTACCTCTTTCACACAGCTCAACCTGCAGAGCAGGAAATCCTTCAAAATCAAGAAAAATTTCTGGGAGCTCGGGGGATCCAAGTCGTACTCCCGTTTCAAAGAATACCTCAAGCTCGGCCCTTGCAACTCGGACCCTCTTTATTACAATATTCTCAAATCCTTCTTTAAGACTCTTTCAGGTATCGACTTTGAAATGGATGACAAGTTCCGTTTCTTGGACTTCCACCTGAGTAAGGATGCCTCCTTTGTCACCGAAACTCTCTTGCTTCAATTACCCAAGCTCCAAGGTGCCGCGTTTAAGAAGGCATTCGTTGATTGCATATTCGATGTCATTGGTCTCTTCGATAGCCCGGACAAGTCACAATTGAGATCCAGGGCTTTCCTTCAAGTATTGGATGCTATCCCAACAAGATCATCCAGACAGGATAGTGAGACCACAAAGAAACAATTGAATGACTCGCTATCCTCTGCGGCAACTTTTGTCGACACGAAGAGCATCAGTGAACAAATTGCAAAGCATGTGTCTTCAAGGGAACTTCTTCAGATAGACGACCACAAATTCTCGTCTTCATATCTTGATATCGTCGAAGTCTATACGAGCACCATTTCTCAGGAGCAGTGTGAGTTGTTTTTGGATAGCTTCCTTTTGAACATCCAAGATGTTTATGATGAGGATCTTCTAGAAAAGGCATTCAAGTCCTTGTTGGTCTGTTTGAAGAAGGTGTGCAGTGAGGAGCTTAAGCAATGGATCCCTCTTTTGCCAGGATACTTCTCTTCGAAGTTTTACCAATTGCCGCTCGAAGTTCTTCAAACCGTTCTCAACGGGGATTGCACGTGGCTTGACGTTCCCTCTTTGTTGGACGATGTTTTCACCAAACTCTCAGCTGATGTCTCCAAAGCTCTTCCTCGGTTTTTTATTATCTTGCAAGAAACCGGTTATGAAGGCTCTCTCAAGGCAGAGGTGACCAGCGGATATCTAGAATCCTTATCTCAGAGCCATCACAGAACACACGAAGAGAACCTTGTGATCTCCAAACATATTTCTAATGGGTCCATTCTCAAGAACTTGCTCCAAACAAAAGCAGTTCGGGATGACCCTTCTAAGCTCATTCTGATTTTAGTGCTGAATGAATTCATCGTTCAGTCTATCGATGAGGAAGTCAAGGAGAGCTGGATCCACATTCTCAAGTTTGCTTTTGCCCACACAGAGTATCTGCGTTTGGCGGCATTTTTGGATGGCATCAAGGATATTCCATTTCTCAAAGCAATCATTTCGTCTTATATCCAGACTGGAGATGCCAAGTTAGAGGATGTTTGCAAATATGTTGCCCAACACACGGATCTTTTTCCTTTGGAAGAGCTTTCTGTGTCTATTGGGAAGGCGATAGATCATGTGGATTTAAACACTCTCGTTATTGCAAACCCCATTGCCCAAAACCTTCATCTTGCCTCACAAACGAATAACGAAACTAAACTTGTCGAATCCAGTGCACGTGTTGCACACTTTTTGGAATCATACTCCAATGTCGATGAAGTTGATAATTGGACATATGGAATGTTGGAGTTGGGAATCGTGGTCTCGGAGTACATCAAGGACTATATGTTCTTGAGCTCGTGGAAGACCGACTTGGGCAATCTCGGAGACATCCAATCATCACTCTCTAGAAAACTCCAAGAGGAGATTGACTCCTCAAAGGTGACAAAAGAACTTTTCTCCAACCCAGACTCCCAGTCGGGATTCCAGTCTCGCTTGTTCAATTCTATTGGGTACACGACCGAGCCTACTATTAGGCAGTTGTATGCCACCAGAGCACTTGTGGAGTCATGGACCAGGAGATTCGAAGGCTATTCTTTGACAGCATTTGACAACTTGGATATTCCCTTCACTAAGTTAGTCAAGGAGCCATTGAAGCTTGCTTCCATTTTGATTGCTTCAACCAAGTTCATGAACCAATCAAGCAAACTTGAAAGGATAAAGGGCTTTGTCTTTGCAGAGATTTTGGGGGTCACTTCGTCCGCTGACATTCTCTCTAAGGGTAAGCAATGGCTTGCAATTGGCATCAACTTCCTTTACATGGACGAGGACGCACAAACCATCGAATTTTTGCCCACGCACAAAATGGGGTTGCTTATAAATAATTTGGCGAGCTGGTTGGAATCTGACGTGGCGTACGACCAGGAGTTCTTCGCCATAAGAAGCTTGTTGGCAATGTTCTTTGAGAAGCTCATTACTTTGCAGTCAACAGCTGCCTCAGATAAAACAATCGAAACCGCGTTTGACTTGTGTCTCAATAACCTCAGCACGTGTGAAATCAATGCCAAGGAGTTGGAGCTTAGGTACTTCACTATCAGATTGTGCAATACCTTGGCGAAGCATTTCGCGGATTCTGACCAATGGAAGGAGAATTTGAATGCCCTCACAGCTGAGGTTTTAGATGTTACCGGTAATGACGATATCGAGCAAGAGGATTGCAAGGTTCTGAACCAGGCAGTCCTGATGATCAACGAGCTGTTCAGAAGGTTCTTGTTCAAAGCGGAAACATCGAAGTCACTCATTGCTGATAACACCGAGAAGCTTTATGGAATTTTGCTGAGGTCTAAGTTCATAGATATCCAGCGGGTCGCAGCGTCTTTCCTTGAGCTGCACATTTTGGAAAGCCAAGTGGACATGGTGGTGGAGTACCAACTCAAGAAGAGCAGTCTTGGTGATGACGAAGGCAGTTCAACTATTGCAGAGTTGCCAAAGCCTCTTTTGGAAGTTATCGAACAAACCAACGAATACTGGGATGAAGTTTTGGAAGATGGCAATCTCGAGGTCGCGTCGAAGTACTTGTGGAGCTGGGCTCTCATCTTCAGCCATTTCAAGGACGTCACCTACAGCATCAAGAATGACTACATCAACCAGCTCAAGAAGAGCGGGGCCATTGACAAATTGTTCACCGACCTTCAGTACCATGTTGACTTTGCTGATGCTTCCTTCTTAAAGACACTTGTTTCAGAGGGCGGTGAAAACAATCAGCAGAAAGTGAACCCGGAGAACAATTTGATCTCAACATATGAAATCTCTAAGGGCTGCATTGGAGAAACAGTTCAGTATGAGATGAGGTTCCTTTTCGTTCATTTGTACTATTTGTGTTTACAGCATTTTGGCTCTCTTGCTCAGCACTGGTGCAACGAAATCCGCGACCTACAGTTGAAATCACAAGTTGAGAAGTTCACATTGAAGTTCATCTCGCCTCTCCTTATATCCAAGATGCTTGGTGACGTGGAGAGAGTCAAGAGCAGGTTGACTGACAAAGATGAAAATCTCAGCATCAGAGTGAATAATGTGACCAACGAGATTAGAACCATTTACAACATTGATGAACAGAGAATGGAGATGGTGGTGAAGATCCCAGATACCTTCCCGCTTTCTAGTGTCGAAGTGCAGGGACCATTGCGTCTCGGAGTCAAGGAGAACCAGTGGAAAGCTTGGCTTTTGGCTTCTCAAAGAGTGGTGTCGCTCACTAACGGTTCTATCATCGACTGCATAGAGCTATTCAACAGAAACGTGAATCTTCACTTTTCTGGTTTCGAAGAGTGTGCAATTTGCTACTCGATCCTTCACCAAGACCACTCGTTGCCGTCGAAGACATGCCCAACATGTTCCAACAAGTTCCATGCTGCGTGCCTTTACAAGTGGTTCAAGAGCTCTGGCAGCAGTACATGTCCATTGTGTCGTACTGCTTTCAACTTCAGGACTGCTAAAACCTAATCGGCAATGCTTTGACTAACGAGGCGGCAATGGCCCTCTAAGTGCGGGCTGTCCTCTGGCCCAGGGTGCCTGTGTCAAGGTTATGTTGTTTCTGGTGGTCTTTGTTCCACTATAGCCGTTGATAAGACCAGGAAGGGTGTCTTCGGGCTCGTCGTTCTTCTCCTGTTGTGGTTCTCTCACAGGGAACTCTTTATTGGTGTTAATATCCACCCAGGGATAGAGACCCTTGCCGAACCAGAAATGCTGCACGACAGGGAACTTGTTGAAGACCTCCACTTCGTACATTTTCAACAAGCCGGAAAGCACCTTGGGCCAAAGTGTCACTGTTTTGTGGATGTCAAAGATGATGGGAGAATGCTCGTGGAAAGGACCCAGTTTAATCTTGAATATGAAGGCTATTGCATTGACATAGAGGTTGACCTCCTTGTAGTCCTCGATTGTGAAGTTTGTCAAGACCAGGGCAACTGAAGGGATCATGGCCCTGTGGGAGGATTCTCCGTTGAACTGGGCAGCTCCCAAGATATAAATAAAGTGAAAGTGGTCATCAAGTCCCCATACACCATGCGAACCAGCTGGTTCGAGACTGTAGACCAAGATAAGACGGCGGGCCAAGTCGTAATAGGAAGCGAATATGGCTAGGAGCTCGCCAGCGGGTATCTCCTTCACATCGATAATGTTTGCTTGCAACAAGCCCCCGACAAACGCCATGAAAGATAACTCATGGCCAGAGCCGTAATCGAGTCTCACAGAGGAGCCGAACGAGCTAACAAGGTAGAAGTCAAGCTCTGTAATGAGTCCTTCATCGTCTGTGAGCTTTTTGAGGAGCTCCCTTGACATCTTTTCCACCTTCTCTTGCCAGTCACGACGAGCAAGATTGCCAAATCTTCGGGGGCCCTCTAGAGGAGGCGTATCGTCGATGGCAACATTAAGAGCTTGCAAGATCTCGAGAACGGAATTGACCAGGTGGCTAAATCCGCTTGATGGCTTGATCTCTGGAGGCAGGTCATTATCCTTGACACGATATCGGTCGTCGCCTCGAGTGACTATAGAAGGATCAAGGTATGATTTGGGCACATCTGCGCCTTTGACTTTCTCCACGAGGAGATTTATGATTGTGTGGAGACGCTCGTAGGCAATTGACTTCTTGAAATTTCCGAGGTCCTGTGCATCGAAAACCTTCTTTGCTGGTGGACAGTATTTTACAGAGGCCATTGTGGAATGGAAAGATAAGTAGCGGTTACGGGAGTTAGTGGGTGCTCAAGACATGATAATCACTTGTTTATATACAGGAGAGTGGTTTAGACGCATAATCAACGGTTTTTTGGAGAGGCAGCGTCTAAGACGGGGGGTCATCGTCGACAGTCTCTCTTTTCGGTTTCAAAGGCGAAGAGTCAGGTGAGAAACTCAAGCGGTGGCCCCTTGAAGGACTGGTTTCATCGGAAAATCCCATCTTTGACTTTTTGCTCGGACTCAGCTCCGGTGAGCTTAACCGCGACTCCACAGGTGCCTTCACCGTTTCCTTCGCCGTTGCATGCAACGTAGGCGCGCCAAAGATGGCCTTCTTCATCGCCTCGTACTCACTCTTCTCTGCACACTCGTCATCTGAAGGAACAAATAGCACCTCAGAATTTTGCAGCCGAGGCGTCCGATCAGCGTTCTGGAAAAATGACGTTACTGTTTTCTGCCCTGGCTTAATCTCGTACCTCTCTTTCTTTGTCATTCGCCGCCGGCGGCGAGAAGGTGATGCAGTAGGCGAAGCAGATGGTGAAGGTTGCAGTTCACCTTTGGCCTTGACAGGCGACGGCAACTCGACAACATCGTCATTTTCATCACCTAGTTTTACTGGTGCACCACGAGGTCCAGTCTTTGTAGGGGACATTCCGGGCCAGATTGCGTCAAGAGTGGTCTTCTGCGGGGACACGTTCTTCTTGCGAGGCGACCTTTTCTTTTGCTCTTTGAGTTGCCGTGCACGGAACTCCTCCACGACATGAGAGGACACTAGCAGAATAGCATTGAGTGGCACGGCTACCGCTAAAAGCTTGTCGTCATCCTCCTCGTCCCGCTCTATCACCAGCGAATTTGGGTCTTCCGGGTCCTCCAACTCTTCCGTGTCATCCTTCTGAATCTGTGACTCGGCCTCTTTCTTCAGCACAAGATACACGAGATCGTGCAATGCTGTGCGGTTGAACTTAAGAACTCCGAGCTCAACATTTTCCGCCATCTTGGTCCGTGCAAGCGTGATGGCCGGTGACACCTTCGGAGACCGGAGAAGCTTGAGCGCAAACGACTTGAGATTGAACTTGCGCTCTCTTGGAAGGGCATACTGCTCTTTTTTCATTGACAACGCCCGGCCTCTGCCCTTGAAAACTGTCCTCGACTTCTCAATAACCAGGATACCGATATCACCTGCATCGCACACATAGTTGTACCTAGGCACCACCTGTTTTTCGTCGGTGGAAGCCACGCCAGAAAGATCTTGCTCTATGCCGCTTAGCTCACCAAAGCTTGTGGAGTATGGGGTGAATTTGAACACCTTGGCATTGACAAGAGGGAAGAAGTAAAGCAAGGCAAAGTACTCGTCCACAGCCACTTTGCCCTTCATGCTGGTGGAGCGGCCAAAGATGTCCTTGTGCAGCTGGCGCAAGTAGTCATCGAGGTAACTGTTAAAGGCTCGAAGCAGCTCCTCGCGATCAAGCTCGGGCTTCAAGCCAGCCCAGGGATTAGCAGCAGTAGCATGAGCACCATTGCGGTCCACGAAAGCATCCACGAACATTTGCGAGAAGTCAGGCAACGAGCCAAAGTCCTGGAGAGCTTTTCTTGGAAGAGACAGGAGAAGAGAAGTGCCACAGAGGGCAATCTCCTTGGCTCTGGTGATGCCTATACCTTCGGCACCAGAGGAGTAGTCGCCACCACGAAGAACGGCTAGCAACACCATTCTGTTCCTATCCAAGCCGGTCATCTCAACGACCTTCTCCATATACACGGGAGAAACGTAGTAGTCGGTGTTGCTAAGAACGGGCTTGCCATCGTCATTGATATACTTGACGCGATTGAAGGACCGGATCATTTGAGAAGCTCCAAACACCAAAGTGTCTGAGTCATCGGATATGACGTAGTCCACGACGCCTAAGCGCTGGAGCCAAGCACACTCGGCCTCGGCCTCCCCCGGAGCTTGAGCTATGTCCATGCAGTTCCGTTGAAGGATGCTCTTGAGCAGCAGTACGAGGGACAGACTTTCAGCGTACTTGTCGGGATGAACTTTTCTGAAGTAGGTGACGATCTCATCGTAACATACGGATCCGGGGATCTCTGGTAGATGGCCGTGACGTAGTTTAGCTGGCTTGAAGCGACCATCGAACACCACCACGAAGGATACATTGTGCTGGACAAGATACCATAGCTTTGCCATGAAATTGCGGATGATTCTAGACTGGATTACAGCATCGTCTGGGTTGGCGTCAGGGAGCTGGGAATAGTACATGAACATGTAAGCATCTATGGCGAAACGTGGAGGTCTTTTATGGGAATCTATGAAAGCAGAGAGAAAGCTCTGGAAGGATATACGAGGATCACATGCTGGGCTTACCACGGGCCATAGATCAGCGATGCCCATGGCATTTTGGTTGAGGCAGGAAGTTAGTGATGATAGTGGAGTTGAGATCAGTGCGAAAAAAAGAACATAAAAAAAAAAAAAAAATAAATAGTAGAAGAAACTAAAAAAGAAAGAAATACAGAGTAGAAGAAACTAAAATAAAGATGACAAGGGCACAAAGAACAAGAGCACGAAAGATCAGAATAAGACAATTTAAAAGAATATGAAGATCAACTGAATAAAAAAGACGAGTTTTAACAATATAAAAAAAAAGGCGGATTCAAAGTAGATCGAACCTTGACTAATGCGAAGGTAAGGAAGATACACAACAGTTAAAAGCTTGTTGCAAATCAAAGATGGCCCACTAGCGGAAGATCTACCGTTGACAGATAGTTCGCAGACTTAGCGGTAAGCACGAGGCCGCCTCCTGTAGTATACAGAGAGAAGAAAATCGACAAAATTGAGTAATTAATTAAGAATTGAAAATCAGAAGAAAAGTAAATAAATGCAACGTTTGTTGTCGGGGTCAATGACGATAATTAGGTCCTGTTGGATACACTTTCGTAAATGAAAAGAATCTTAGACTATATTGCCTCGGCGAAGTCCGGCTTGGCGTACAAAGACCTTTTTTATTTTTTTTTTTTTTTTTTCTGCGGTAGAAGAATAGAATAGCAACGGCAGATTGACATGAAAAAAACAAAAAGGTAACCCCAACATAACCACAGCGCGGATCGTTTCAAAGAAAACAATCGACAAGTGTCACTTCTGCATGTACACGCCCATGGCTTTGGTGGGTTTTTCATTAAGATTTTGCTTTCTAGACTTTCACGTTAATGTACTCTTTTTTTTTTTTTTTGTTTTTTTTTTTTTTTTTTTTTTTTTTTTTTTTTTTTTTTTTTTTTTTTTTTTTTTTTTCTTCTTTCAAGGTTTATTATCGTCCAGCTTCTGTATTCTTTGTTTCTTTAGACCTGTCTTCATCATTATTATCTCTGTCATTCTTTGAATTCTCTTTTTTTTATCTCTCTCCTCGATTTATTGTTCCTTCTATATATACCCGTTGACTGCTTTCCTCTCCCGCAGCTTCTCCACGAAAGGTTGCAAGCCCGCGCTGCAAGTGAAGTTAAGAGGCGGTGCAGATTTGGGGCAAATTTGTCTTATATGATGCTCAGCTCTTCGCCTTTAAATGTAAAATGTCTAGTTATATTTAGACCTCCGCTAACACTGTTTCCAAAATAGGCCGTACCCTTTGACATGCATACGTAAATCATCTATGGTCGATTGACCTCTCTCTTTTTTTTTTTTTTTTTTTTTTTTACTTGTTTTGTATCGTGTAATGGCCCCACATGTGCCCTCGATACAGGACTGCACCACCACATTCAAGCACACCTCTAGTGACTTAATCAAAGCCTCTGAGGGTATATCTTCATTGCAATATCGCGTCTCGTCTCTTCCCCCCAAGGAAAACTGCTTCTGTTTATTAATACATACATTCTCAATCTACCTGTTCCCGGACTCCTGCGTCTCTGCTCTGGCCCATGATAAACCCTGAAAATGTTGGCCAGCTCGTGTGTGGTGGCTTCCAGGGCACAACGGTTACACCTCAAGCCTTTGACCTTATCGTCAGGTATAAAGTATCAACTATGATCCTCCTGAGGAAAAACGCCCAGCTGGTGGATCAAATGTCCAGGCTCATACGTGACTTGCAATATATCGCTTACAACGTGGCAGGTTACAAGTACCCATTACTTTTCGCCGTTGATATGGAGGGCGGCATGCTCAACTCCTTATTTGACCCAGAAAACCTCACCCAATTCCCCGGTGCCATGGCATTAGCCGCCTCAGGCGATCCTCAGCTAGCTTATGAGGTTTCCAAAGCTCTCGCCATCCAAATCAGACACATTGGCTTCCTGATCATCTTGGGCCCTGTGCTCGATGTCATCACAAAGCTTTCCCACCAACTAGTCTCCGTGAGATCTTTCGGTACCACCATCGATGAGGTGACAAAGTACGGTAAGGCCGTTGCACGTGGCCTCAAAGATGGTGGCTTGATGACCGTCGGTAAACACTTCCCCGGTATAGGTAATGCATCCGTGGACTCCTTGCTTGAGTTGCCCATGATGACTGACTCCCTCGAGCAAATCAGACGTTTTAACTCGGTGCCTTTTGCCGAGCTCATTCGCGATGGCTTGCTTGACGGCATCTCTGCTGCCGGATGTGGTGTTCCCACAATATCTCCTGACGAGACCCACGCCTGTCTACTGCCGGTACTTATTACCCAATTGCTCCGTAAAGAAATTGGCTTTGACGGCTTTGTCATCAGCGAATGTCTTGAAATGGATGCTCTTTACGACTCCATAGGTCTCGGCCAGGGCGTCATGCTAGCTCTTTGCGCTGGCTGCGATCTTGTCATGGTATGTCACGACTTCGAGCTCCAAGTGGAGGCCATTCAGTCCATTTCCACCGCTCTTTGTAACGGTATGATTGAGGAGGATGTCATACTGGCTTCTTTGAACCGCTTGGAGACTCTCAGAAAGAGACTCCCCCAATGGGACGCCATCTTCCCTACAGGAAAACCATTTGAGCCGGTGCCTTTCAGATTAGCAAGCCCAGACCTTTGGCAGCACCACCAGGAACTCTCTAGTCTCGCCTACAATAAGTCCATCACCTTAGTTCGTGACTATGAAGGCGTGCTCCCATTAACTCAGTACGTTGGCGACGACGAAGGCGACAACTTGTTGATTCTCACCCCACTACTAAACCCCATATACCCTCCATCCAAGGACGACAAAACCCAGAAAAGCTACTACCCTGGCGAAGCCGTGTTTCAGAACTTTGGTAGAATGCTTTCGGAGCACTCTGCCAACTCTACAGGCAAGGGCTTTAATGTTCTACATACCACCTACACTGCTAATGGACTCACTGCCCTACACGAATCTCTCATTGAGCACTCCAAGGCCGTCGTGGTGGTGACGTCTGAGGCTTCACGGAACATGTACCAGATCGGAATCGTCAAGTACATCTCCATACTATGTGGAGCGACCCCATCGTCCCTCTCACGGGCACAAACATCATCACACTTGGCCAAGCCCTTGATTATAATCGCCACCCTGTCTCCCTATGACTTCTTCTATAACAAGAGTATTGGATCAGCCTATTTGTGCTGTTACGATTACACAGAAAACGTTCTCAGAGAATTAGTCGGCGTCCTTATGGGGGATACTACTCCGCAGGGCTGCATTCCGGGTGAGGAGAGATTTATTGCACCAAATCCCCGAAAGAGGAGGTTGGGTTCCGGGTCAGACAAACTGCCAGGAAAGATTCGTCGATTCAAACCACCAAAAAGAAAATGGTTGGTTGATGAGTTCGACTGCCAAAGAGATTGGCGATCTTTATTCAAACTCTTAAAGACGGGTGAGTCCACCTTTGCAGATTCGTCCTTCAGACACATCCTTCAGTTTCTACATACAACCTCGGACACGCAAAAGCATTTTGTGATGCGGAACTCAAGCTTGAATATAATCTACGGTGCCATTCTCACATGGGTGCAAGATTTGGGCGACCTGGATACCCCAGATGAGAACAAAACAGGCAGCATTGTGTATATCTTTGTGGACAAAGCAAAGAGACTACAGTCAGTGGGAAAGAACCTTCACAATCGGGCCATGAGGTACCTCATTGAAGAGAAAGGGTGTCGGACTATAAACCTTGGATGTCTGTTCCCGCTTTTGTACGTGCCTCCATCCGGGTTCGAGGAGCGGGTTATGTCCTTCCTCCAGAACTCTGGCTGGGATGTCAGTGAAGAGAGCAGACTGCCCTTGGCCAACATTATGGTTCTCAAGGAGCTTTCGTCATGGACAGTACCACAGAAGATCTTTCGAGAACTCATGATTGTCGGGGTGAGATTTGACATCTGTCTTCAAACAGATAAGTTGCATGATTTAGTTGACCGTGCTACAAAAGTTCCGGAAGATGAGGGACAGAGTCCCCACAAAAAGCCAGAACGCGCACCGTCTACTGCCACCGACGATGCCGTTCACTATAGACGATGGCTCCGGGAGCTCTACAAGGAGGCCACAAACCCAAAGATGAAAAACTCGCCTCACGAGGCAAAGGTAATCATTGCTTTGGAGCCAAGCAACCAGAGTGTAATTGGCAGTATAGTTCTTTTTACGAATAGGTCTCGGTTGGCCCTGATGTACCCGATGATAGACGAAGCGGGACTAGGGACCAAAGAGTACCAAAGAGGGGCATTGATAGGAGGCATAGTGGGGCCCGTGATAGACCCGTCCTACTCCAACTTGACTGAGATTTTCAAGTTTGGCTTAATTTGTTCCGGAGTGACCTACTTAAAGTCCAACTTCTGCGACGACTCAGAAGCTGGAATGAACTCTTGTGTGATGTTTGGAGTATCCGATGACAACCTCTCCACTGGGGCCCAGGACATTGGCTTTGAGCACTGGAAATCATACTATCATTACCTAGATAGCCAGGCAGAAGATGAGGTTGCTCTCGGCGAACAGAGATAATATGGGCGTTGCACTACGGCTTTGTGATGGCTTAGAATGGGCTGACGTCAGACAGCCGCCCGTCAAAAGCACGAAGGGGATGCGGGGAATATTTATGCTTTCTAGTGAAGAATGAATTACATGACCGAAATAATATGGCACAACTTGAGTGAGCAAAAGTACTTAAAAGTGGTACAACTCAAAGAAGCCAAAAATAAATACATACGGATAATATATGAGTTGGAGTTTGTGCACGAGACCGGTATATTGGCAGGAGACGATGGTTGCAAGATAAAAGGGTCCAGGTACGATGACGTCAGCGCTGAAGACGTGATCGGCCCGTTTTTTTGATGAGGTGGAAGCGAGATAAATAGACTGACAGGCAAAACGTTGGCCGGATGACCGGAAAAGCAAGTCAGGAGGGATGTAGTTAGAAGAAAGAAAAAACAAACAGAGCCCCTCGGATCAATGGAAGTTGCAAGACGCGAAATTGAGAAATGGTGAAATACCATGACATGAATAGGGGAACGTATGCAGGACGAACCATAGATCCCGAGGTGGGCCGAGTAACAGGTTGCGCTTGACACCAAATACAGAAGGCGTGAAGGTAATTAATGCGAAATTTAGTCGGCTAACTCACGGGCTGTTCCCAATAGGGACAGCCAGATAGTAGTTTCCCGATTGTCTGGGGAGATCATTTAGCGCGACTACCTCGGTTGGTTGCAAATTGGGAAAATCACTACGATAAATTGTATCATTCAAGGCGAGAAGAAAAAGAGCCGCCACGTCTTGTATAGGAAGAGCTAAAAAAACAATAAACCCGCTGAAAGGTAAAAGCTTTATGCCAGAACCAGTGAGGCTAGTTTCTAGAAGCT